>CM019178.2:4826792-5013018 GCA_009739505.2 Apolygus lucorum | reverse complement strand
AAAAAAAATCTGTCTATTCATTGAAAAAGTAATAGGTAGGTACATATCATTATAATTTTCAAATTACACCTACAACAATGGAAATATCCATGATCTATTGTTTTTTCCCCCAAGGGAGAAATTTCTTCGTGTACTTTCAAGTTCTACTTGAACAACAATTGCAATTTTTGCAAAGTGGCTCATATCCATCGTTTTTCATCAAATGGGCTTGTATCCAAATAAGGAATATCGGTGTCTCCCTCGAAACGCATGCCAAAATTTTGAAATTCGGTCTTACAATCAAAAGTTCTATGAAGAAACTATTTTGTTTGGAAATTCGAATTTGGGAACCCTAGACAACTTCCTTCGCCTTTTCTTAAAAACTTCTGGGAAACTCGCTGCCTACCTTGGGCAATCTGTTCCCATCTGTTCGTGGACAATCTTCAACCATTACTAGAGTTCGACGAGTTATAAAAAAAATAACTGATTCACATTCGTGTTGCTGATGTATTTTTCATCTAATCCTAAAGTCTTACCCGTTTGGATCACGAATCACTCGAAGGGTTGGTCTGACAGAGCTTTCGGTGGTCTCATTAGTGTCTAAAAATTGATAGTGTCTTCAATTGATGAGAAAACAATTGAGACAGTACTTATCAACACACTTCATTTGGAAGGTTTTTTGAATTATGGCGTTTTGAAAATTTCAACCCGTTTGTTTCACTTCAAAATGCCTTGTTATTTAGACCAACTATATTTTACTGGGAATTGAGTTCAATGCTTCATTAGTTCGAATAAGCGTTTGTAATTAAGGTTAAAAGATTTGGCTGATGTGAAACCGTTCTCTTGAGTTTACAACGGAACAGAATTTTCGACTCGCGATGGGGAGCCAAGTGAGAGTCAAAGTGTGAGAACGTGCAATCCTTCTCCCATCTTTCGCTCAGGAAGCTCTAATCATCCCCTTTGCGAGTCTAATTATCATTCCTTCTTAATTTATTAGCACGCTCGACCGTCATCTTAATCGTGTATCCATCTAAGCGATCTTCTTATTACGGTTAGGTATAATTAGTCGGCTTCTATTTCGCCTCATGTATTTGAACAACATCTGTTTGAAATTACCAAAAAACGGACGAAATCTAATTTTTTTTAGCAGTTTAGCAATTATCGTTAGCCAGCAAAAATATCATGTCAACTACTAGACTATATGTGCCCTAAAACATTATATCATGTCAATAAGAAACGACCTATACAGTATAACAAAATCTATCAGGCTATATGTGTCCTAAAAAATTATTTAAGAGGAGTGAGAACGAACAATTTTGTAGTCGACTCCACAGGTTCATTATCGAAAATAAACCGAAAACTATCAGACTGGAAGACAAACTTCGTATATTTATCTCGGTTTTTAATTGTTTTCAAAACTATGTAAATTATTGATGGCAGGAATAACATGTATTGATCAAAAATCAACTGAAAGGTATGTGTACATAACTGTAGTATTATAACCTACAATCGTATACAAATTTCATCAAAGTCGTATGGAAACCGTATGGTTTTGCCCGTAACAAGGAGTTGTGGACCCACAGATCGACTAACAGACACAAAGTCAAAACGCTACCTGGTAATTATTTTAAATGACGAAGATTTTGTGTTTTAGGCTGGTCGAACATATTTCAAAACTATCGACCCTACAAGGAGATTCCTCGTGACATGGAATATTACGAGGAAATCTTCGCAACTGACGTATAGCATAATAACCTCAGTTGTTTACTGGTATATGACATATGTGTTATGTATATTGTTATGTGTATATGAATATTGTTGACGTGTTATGTATATGGAGTATACATATATGTATATATATGGATGTATGTCGTGTTACATTTTTTTCGCGAAACGTAATTTTTCATCTCTAGCGGTAAGACATATTTACGTCAAAAATATGAATAATACCAAAGTTTTACGCGAAACGAAATTCCTCATCTCTAGCGGTAAGACACATTTACGTCAAAAACATGAATATTACCAAAGTTTTCGAGACGTTACGAACATCAATAAACAAGTAGAATAAAAACACACATAAACTAGGTGCCTCGTATAATTCGTAGGTAGGTACTATTTCCAATTAGATTTTCTTTGAATGTTACGAATTAATTTTTCTCAATTTTTCAATATACAATTCCATTAGTGAATATTCCCAGAATTGTTTGTTTTATTGAGAAAACTGTCGTTCAGTCACTAAGGGTCAATATTGTGTCATATAAAGTCGAAAGTTCTCCACTTTTCCGTATTAAAAACTAAACATGGAAATTATTCATATTCAAGGCCATTCATGTACACACTCACACTCGATACACTCATTCGAGTGTATCGAGGAGATAATACGAAACGTGATGATCGGCCTCGATCGCCTACATCAGTGGCCAACCCGTCCGAAATCCAGCCCATGTAGGGATGGCCGCGTTTCGGCAATCATTTCGCCGTAAGTTAGACTGGTTGCACAACCCCGACATGTTGTACTCAACTCCAACTTATGCATATTCAATAATCTATACTTGGGAAATACATCATTACGAGGTTTCACAGCTATAATTGTCATCTTGACCCTGAAAGGAATGTCAAGAGAGAAGAGCGATGAGCCCCCTTCCTTGCCCTTCTATCTGGGAAGCCAGAGAAGTCGATGGTGGATACAGGCTACCTAGGCGCTATTGGTCTTCATCATGAGTTTTCAATTGGAGCTTTTCTATGAGGTTTTGCCAGGGTTTTTTGGGATACCAATGGGAATTTCCAGAGTTGTTTTTTTTCGTTTGGTTTAATTTGACCTAATGAATTATTTTTATTGACGAATTATGCAACATTTGCTACTATCGCATCTAGGAACTTCCGGTAGGAACATTTGTGTATGTGACATGGACAGCTGAATATTTTATTGGTTACGGCCCACCACTAGAATGGTCTCCCTCTAATAGAATAAATTGCGGTCTGGTGTGTCAAAGAGTCAGTGTCACATTCCACCTGGATAACGATTGATTTGACAAAAACACGCTGCAAATTGTTACTCAATGACTTAAAGGTTTATTATTTTTATATAAGATCACCCGTCAGCAAAGAACCAGGCTTTTTCCAATCCTTCCAGAGACCAGGGCGTGTAGGTCCTCTAGACCAGTCTCACAGGGATATTCTGATAAATGTCACAATAATTGTTCATTTAATAATAGTTATTCGTTCGGGTGGTTTAATTTGTTTCTAAAAATTGAACACTATCTTGAATTGATGAAAAAATCATGGAACATTCAATAATTAGCTTATTAACTATCGTCATTAGCGAATAGTTGGGCTACAGAGCTCTGGTTGTTCAAACTAATGAAAAAACAACATCTGTACACCGAAAGTTTTCTAGCTGGGGCGTTTTGTAAAGATTTTTTTTACCACCACTTTTTACCACTCAGGCGTGACAGACAATAGGAGTAATAACCAAAACCTTAGGGGCACAAATGGCCCCCAAATAGAGCTGATACACCAAATTTCATCAAACCATCAGATTTTGAGGGGGATGGGGAGATTAACATTTTTTTCTTAATCGATTCCAAAAATCCATTATAGAAAATAATAAACCAAAATAAGAGAATTAAGGAAAGAATATTTGATATAAAAAATGAGAGACGTTCCATTGAACGTTTTACATATCCATGACCTTCTACAGAGTAACAAATTTCAAAGGATTTTCTAGTCTCAAATGTTATTTGGTGTTTTGGCTTCTGGTTTTCGTTATACATAAACTTCTTACAATCTATTAGTCCGATTCTTCTCAAATTTAGAGAGTCGTTTGGGGCCACAGTGCATGTGATTATGCGATAAACCATTAAAATAATAGCGAAAAACTTTTCAGTCGTGTTCCTGTTCGTCAACTTGTAAAACATTCGAATCGGTCCAGTAAATCATGATTCACCAGTGGTCCTACTTCCGAAGTGTACCTGTGATCAATAATTCTTATACCAAATGATTTTATCATTTTTTGTTCGCATTTTCTATACCTAGAGGCCACCCTCACCTTGCAGACTTTTTTTCAAAAATTTACAAGATCGTTGATTTAACTTCAAGCTGTACTTTGAGTAGTTACTTTATTATCGATGACTAAGTCACTCTTGATGAACGAGAACGACTCCGTGGGGTGCAGCAAAAAAGTAGAGCCCCTCGTTACCCAACACCTCGTTTGAACCTGTTGGCTGCATCTGGTGCACCCAACTGAAGAATTCACAAAACGCGGACCATATAAGTCCTGGTTCGTGTGGCTGAGTCAACGTGTTTCAAAACATTTACGAGGCAATAACCAACTTTATTTTTGAAAAATTAAAAAGTTTTAACAAAATCCAACCACTTTATCAGTTCCCAGTCGACAGTTCAAGCTGGATGTTTATATTAACTTGCTGATTCTAAGGCATTTGGGGGACAGACAAATTTACTTCCACTGTTAGGCTCAATTCATCGATCAGAAATAGACCAAACCCTGACCAATGACTTACTGGGTCGATGTGACCCATTTATTGTGATCGGTGCAGAGTGGAAATTCAATGGAGTTAATTGAACTCTACAGAGGTCCACATCAACGACTAAACGACCATGACAGTCCATATGCGAAGGAAAGGTCGACCTTTTATTGATCACTCCACTCGGACGAGGGTTCTGCCCACAAAAAGGACAACGGATTCAATTAGATCAAAGAAGGAGTGCAAGGACGGCAGCTTGGATCGGGTGGATATTAGGACCCCTGATCTCGAGCGAGTAGGTGGGTGATTTCAAATGAATGTTTGGAATTCACAGGAAGAAATGCTGGGCCTCTCGTAGAGGATCAGTTTCATGTTTAACAAAGGACATTTTGTTCCAAATTTGAAACGTCATAAGAAATCGTCAATCAAACCAATACTACAACTACGTATACCACTTTCCTCTGTTTTTGAGATATGCATACGGAAGGGTTTAAAATTTCCCACTCAACAGACCTGATTTATCTGTATTTAAAATAAGATTGGTCACTAAAATCTCAAAGACCGTATTATGACAACTGTACACAACTGCGAAGGTTTCTTTGGTCGAAATTAGCTCTGGGTTGAGGCTATGGTTAGGCACATGAGCGAAAGTTTTTTGTGCTTAGAAAATTACCGGTAAGCACTTACACCCCATGCTCTCGAAAAGTTCAACGTCTTATAATAATTTCAAACTGAATTTCCATACAAGAATAAAGTGAGTAGGGCTGTTTGGATAAGTAGTTAGGAAGAAGTAATATAAAGGACAAATGTATATATTAGTTCAACATACCTTCTCCAAGCTCCAATTTCTGCATAGCGGCGACTGCAGTTGTAGTTTTGATGGGCGAGGGGGAGATGGGTGCTGTGCCGATGATTTATCTTTATGATGTTGTTATTGTTGTTGTTATTGATGTTGAAGTTGTTAGAGATACTCTCATTGGGAGAGCCGAGGGACGGCATCTTCCTCGGTAAGTGGGAAACTCTCGTATCCACCTTGAAAAATACTCCTTAGCGGCGAAACGGCACTCGCGAAGGATCGGCCGGCCTACCCCTTTTTAAGGGTTGGGAATCGACTACGCATTTCCAGACCTGCCAGGGTACATACAAAATATTGTAGAAAAATAGAAGGGAAGAAGTAATAATTAACAAACACTATTCAACTTTGAGTAAATATCTTCTGTTTAACCTACAAATTACATCAAAAACAACCCAGGTTTGGAAAAAAACTGAAGTTTTATAAAACCCTCATGAAGTGCACAAAGCGTTCTGCTGATGAGACTAACAGAATGTATCTATGAAGTTATTCAACAACAGGAAGACGACATAAACTATTCAAGGAGAACGAAATCAGGGCGAGGATGAGGAGAGGATGAAGCAAGGGAGGTAAGGGTGCTCATTTGAAATTCAAAAAACCCAAATGAAGAAACGTTGGCAGCTCCCGCTAATTACCGATGAACGCTCAAAATCTAGATTTAATGGGGGTTTAATAGAGCGGTAGGAGTTTTCAAGTCACTCAAGACAAACGTGGGATGCAAGCCTTCTTCTACGTAACATCCTGTGACATGGGAAACGAATCGTAACATCTCAAATATCGAAGTTTATGTGGGAATAATGATTTTACACTGTAAATAAAACTGGCAATGGAATAGTAGGTTAGAAAGAAAATTTTCCGAATGGAAAAACAAAAAAACTGAATACGGCTTTGCTTATTTAGTTACCAATTTAGGTTCTTTCTCACATTCTCAAAATAGAAGAAGCCTCAATCAGCAAAAGTTGGGAAAATGATGAGATGAATGGGCGAACGTGGAAGTGATGAAATTGGACACAACGTTTCGTTGAATATCCTGTAACTCCTGATTCCAAGAATGTCTAAGTAAAACTATCGGAAAGAGCAATCGAACATGAAAGTGTGTAATTGCTCATTACTAATGCTCCTCAAATCTGAGAAATTATGAAACAATTTCTACACTTTACGCTGATACAATTGTGACATGAATATGTATTTTTGCACTGAGTAGGTATTTGCAGCATCGCTACAGTCACAATGCGAACCGTCATGAACAAACATCGGATTTCACCTCACAACCTCCCCTGGTTGTTACCACACATGTTTCCACTCGATACTGGCAAACAACCATCTTTGTGAAAATAATAGATACCAAATGTTTGAAGAAAAATTCACGTCAAAACCTCGTAACTCGGCCGGTTTTCCACCTACAAAAATATTTAGCCAATCCTCTTGTTTGTTATCTCCCGAGCGCTTTCTCAAAACATCTTCAGGGGTCTATAAAGAATAACAGGTATGTACACTTAAGTTTTAAAAATTAGTTATCTTTAAGTATAATACTTAGCGTCTATTGTGTTATCTAATTCTAACATTTTAATACTAACTATATGGCTTACATTTGGTGTAGTTGTCAAATATTTTTTGTTGCATGCTGTAGTCGTTTATTGTACATAATCTCTCCTTTTCCCTTTTCAGGCATCGTGGTTTTCCTTTTTCTATTCACAGTACTGCGTTTGTTATGCACCTCTAGATAGTACCTGTTTATAGAGTTAAGTATTGTTACCATTTTCTACTTTTAGAGTACATTTGTATACTATTAGCGACTATTTATAAGGTTATATTGTGTTACATTGTAGTTCAAGTAGTTATATATTTATAGTTAATCATTTGCTTAGGTTAAGTGTTGTACCTAGTTTGAACTTACCTAATTTCTCGTATTTTTGCTATTTCAAATTCACCGGATGCTCTCACAATAGTTTTAAGATGGTTCCTTTTATACTGTACCAGTATAGTGTGGTACCAGTGTGTGCTAGTTTTTCCACCTTTAGACAGTATTCACCAAAATTAGTAGTGCTATCATTGAGTACAGAAGTATGTAGCTATAGGTTTATAATCCAGTCATTTACTTATGTTAACTATTATACATTACTTACCTAGAGCTTCTTATTATGTATTTTAGCTTTTGATTGCACTTTTAGGACAGTTTAAAGAGGTTTCCAGTCTTCCAAAATCAGAAAAACACTTTGGGTAAATGTGAAATGTTTCAGTCTTTATCTTATTCTGCTAATTTTCTAATGCTTTAGTGGATTGACAGGTATTTATTCTATGTGGGCATCGGTGGTTGTGTTTTCTACGTTCTACTTACATATGTATAATTTACTTTCCTTATTTTTTATGTAGTCTAGTTGGTATTAGTGTAGTACAGCATACATTTTATATATTTTTTCAGTTTTTTTGTTCTTTTTACATAAGTTTACTTACTATTAGGTTTCACATCATATGGCTAGTGTGGTGAATAAACGGGTGGACTATTTGTTGACTGGGGTTCTTCCCCTTGCTTAACCTGCATGAATAATGGTATAAATTGTTCTCCTAAGTACGTGATGTCTCTCTTTGTGTTCATGCATATGGGTTCATTCTTGATGATGTTAATATTTTCTTTAATCCTCCGTTTGGTGGTTACAGGTTCTCTACCTATGGACTTAACGTTGTCGAAGTCTGCTCTGTGTTTATTTTTACTGCAGTGCTGGTCGAGGGCTGTTTTATTTTTGTCATTACTTATATTGTAATCGTGTTGGCCCATTCTTTTTCTCAGGTTTTGGCCTGACTCTCCTATGTAGATCATATTGCAATCTTTGCATGGGAGTTTATAGATATTGTGCCTACTGTTAAGTATGGGTTCCTGGTCTTTGATGTTAGGTAGGTATCTTGCTACTTTATGTTCATATTTCCATGCTATTTTAATGTTGGAGTGTTTTTGGAAAATATTTTTCATCTTTTGTTCCCATTTTTTTATGGTAGGGGAGGCTTATGTACGTGGGTTGTTCTGCTTTAGCTGTTTTATACCAATTATCTTTGGAGTTCTGCTTGTATATGTGTTTGTTAACTTCTGTTTTAGAGTTTACATTTTTACGTTCATTAAAGTAATGGGATATGAGGGTTTTAGGCGGTCTTATAGTTTCTGCAGAGTTATAACTATAAGTTATGTTGCTTTCTAAGTTAAAAGTTACTGTTCTTTTAGTGGGATGATTATTATTAAGGTTTATGGGTATTTTTTCCTTATTCTGGTTTCTATATATTATATTTTTCTCTGCTTTTTTGATTTGCTTTAGTATTTCTTCTTTAGGGTAGTTGTTTACTAAGAGTAAATTTTCTAATTTTGCTATTGTAGAATTATAGTATTTTGGAGAGGTTAGATTTAAGGCGGTGTATGCATAGTTGTAAATTATATTACGCTTGAATGCTAGCGGGTGGTGGGATTTAAAGTCTATTAGCTTATTTGTACTGGTTGGTTTAGTGAACCATTTAAACGTAAGTAGTCCATCTTCTTCACGGATTATGCTGGTGTTCAGATAGGATATACTTCTGTTTATTTCATTTTCTATTGTAAATTTTATTGAGGGGTTTTGTTTATTAAATAGTTCTAGTATGTTGTTGACTTTAGATTGCTCTACTGCCAGAAGCAGGTCATCTTCATACTTAAAGACGAACTGTATATGATGATGCGTATTATCTATTACATTTTTAATTAGGTCATTTAGTACTATTTTTCCTATTGTACTGGAGAGGCTTGATCCCATTTGTTGGCCTGTCATCTGTTTGTAGTAAGTTTTATTAAATTTTAGGTATCCTTGGTTGCAGCAGATTTTTATCCCTTCGATGAATATATCTAGGTTTTTAATAGGGGAATTAGTCTTAATGGTATCCCACTCTCTTTTGATGATTTTAATTGCATGGTCTGTTTTTAACGAGGGGTATAGTGATTCAACATCTAGACTTATAAGTTCATATGGGTCCTTTACATATGTATTTTCGAGTTGTTTAATTAGTTTTTGTGCATTTAGGATGTCGAAAGGGTTGTTTGTAGTGAATGGTTTGAGTATATTCATATACCATTTGGCTAACTTTTGGGTGGGGCCATTGCAATTTGATACAACAGGTCTTAATTTGATTGGTGTTTTATGTGTCTTAACCTTACCATACAGTTTAGGTGATGTGCTATGTTTGTTAAACAGTTTGCTTTTCAGTACTTTATTTATATATTTCTTTTCTATTAATTTATCAACGAACTTTTCAACCTTTTTATTAATCATTTCAGTGGGGTCGTTGCTAAGTTTGTTAAATTTTGCATTATCACTTAGGTTCTCTTCGAACATTTTGTTATAATCCTCTACATCCATGATTACATTTTGTTGGGCTTTATCAGCCTGCAGAATTATTATGTTAGGGTTTTCCCTGAAAAATGTTTTCATTTTCTTCAGGTTTTCTTTATTGGTGTTGAGGTTTTTATCCCTAGTTTGGTTTTTATCTGCCTTTGTGCGGTATATAGTATTTACTGTTTCATTTCTGATTCTAATTTTCTCTTGTTCATCGAATTCTTGTTCTTTGATTATGGATTCTATGTCCGCTACTAGTCCTACGATTTCACTTTCTCTAATAGGTAGTTCTATGTTATTTTTAGTGTGGGCTTCTAGTAAGTCCCTTATATCCTCTTGAATAATTGTACTACTCATATTTACTACCCAATTACCGGTATTCTTGTCTGGTTTTTTGTTTATTGTGATTTTTTGTTTATTAGCTAAGAAATGAAACTTTTTGTTATGTGCTTTATTACAGGATTCAGTTACCTGGTTACTGAAGGTTCTTAGGAGTTCGCTTAGGGCGTTATCCATGGTATTTCTTGTATCCTTATTTTTATTTGTTATCAATTCATCAATTTGCTTTTTGATCTTAGTGATTTTTTGCTTTATGTAGGTTATTTCGTGGGAAATCAATTTGTTAATATATTTTTTTGCTTCATTATTAACTATTTTAAATTTAGAGTAGTTTCTATCCACACATGTTGTGGATTTGTTATAAATAGGTTGGAGATGTGTAGGTACTACTTTATACTTTCTACAACGAGACAAGAATATGGTTTGGGATTCTAATTTACATGACTTAGCTGCTAGACGTTTATGCATAGTTGTGTACATTTCCTGTTTGTCGGTGAGGCTTGTCTCACTTTCGTTCCTGCTTCCCTCGTTGCAGGTGGGTTTCATTACAGTTTCAGTGGTGGCGATAGTTTATCACTTGATTCTGGGTTGAGGGTGAGGAATATTTAGCCAATCCTCTTGTTTGTTATCTCCCGAGCGCTTTCGTTTATTCAAAACATCTTCAGGGGTCTATAAAGAATAACAGGTATGTACACTTAAGTTTTAAAAATTAGTTATCTTTAAGTATAATACTTAGCGTCTATTGTGTTATCTAATTCTAACATTTTAATACTAACTATATGGCTTACATTTGGTGTAGTTGTCAAATATTTTTTGTTGCATGCTGTAGTCGTTTATTGTACATAATCTCTCTTTTTCCCTTTTCAGGCATCGTGGTTTTCCTTTTTCTATTCACAGTACTGCGTTTGTTATGCACCTCTAGATAGTACCTGTTTATAGAGTTAAGTATTGTTACCATTTTCTACTTTTAGAGTACATTTGTATACTATTAGCGATTATTTATAAGGTTATATTGTGTTACATTGTAGTTCAAGTAGTTATATATTTATTAAAACTTAAGTGTACATACCTGTTATTCTTTATAGACCCCTGAAGATGTTTTGAATAAACGAAAGCGCTCGGGAGATAACAAACAAGAGGATTGGCTAAATATTCCTCACCCTCAACCCAGAATCAAGTGATAAACTATCGCCACCACTGAAACTGTAATGAAACCCACCTGCAACGAGGGAAGCAGGAACGAAAGTGAGACAAGCCTCACCGACAAACAGGAAATGTTTGTCGGTGAGGCTTGTCTCACTTTCGTTCCTGCTTCCCTCGTTGCAGGTGGGTTTCATTACAGTTTCAGTGGTGGCGATAGTTTATCACTTGATTCTGGGTTGAGGGTGAGGAATATTTAGCCAATCCTCTTGTTTGTTATCTCCCGAGCGCTTTCGTTTATTCAAAACATCTTCAGGGGTCTATAAAGAATAACAGGTATGTACACTTAAGTTTTAATAAATATATAACTACTTGAACTACAATGTAACACAATATAACCTTATAAATAATCGCTAATAGTATACAAATGTACTCTAAAAGTAGAAAATGGTAACAATACTTAACTCTATAAACAGGTACTATCTAGAGGTGCATAACAAACGCAGTACTGTGAATAGAAAAAGGAAAACCACGATGCCTGAAAAGGGAAAAAGAGAGATTATGTACAATAAACGACTACAGCATGCAACAAAAAATATTTGACAACTACACCAAATGTAAGCCATATAGTTAGTATTAAAATGTTAGAATTAGATAACACAATAGACGCTAAGTATTATACTTAAAGATAACTAATTTTTAAAACTTAAGTGTACATACCTGTTATTCTTTATAGACCCCTGAAGATGTTTTGAATAAACGAAAGCGCTCGGGAGATAACAAACAAGAGGATTGGCTAAATATTCCTCACCCTCAACCCAGAATCAAGTGATAAACTATCGCCACCACTGAAACTGTAATGAAACCCACCTGCAACGAGGGAAGCAGGAACGAAAGTGAGACAAGCCTCACCGACAAACAGGAAATGTACACAACTATGCATAAACGTCTAGCAGCTAAGTCATGTAAATTAGAATCCCAAACCATATTCTTGTCTCGTTGTAGAAAGTATAAAGTAGTACCTACACATCTCCAACCTATTTATAACAAATCCACAACATGTGTGGATAGAAACTACTCTAAATTTAAAATAGTTAATAATGAAGCAAAAAAATATATTAACAAATTGATTTCCCACGAAATAACCTACATAAAGCAAAAAATCACTAAGATCAAAAAGCAAATTGATGAATTGATAACAAATAAAAATAAGGATACAAGAAATACCATGGATAACGCCCTAAGCGAACTCCTAAGAACCTTCAGTAACCAGGTAACTGAATCCTGTAATAAAGCACATAACAAAAAGTTTCATTTCTTAGCTAATAAACAAAAAATCACAATAAACAAAAAACCAGACAAGAATACCGGTAATTGGGTAGTAAATATGAGTAGTACAATTATTCAAGAGGATATAAGGGACTTACTAGAAGCCCACACTAAAAATAACATAGAACTACCTATTAGAGAAAGTGAAATCGTAGGACTAGTAGCGGACATAGAATCCATAATCAAAGAACAAGAATTCGATGAACAAGAGAAAATTAGAATCAGAAATGAAACAGTAAATACTATATACCGCACAAAGGCAGATAAAAACCAAACTAGGGATAAAAACCTCAACACCAATAAAGAAAACCTGAAGAAAATGAAAACATTTTTCAGGGAAAACCCTAACATAATAATTCTGCAGGCTGATAAAGCCCAACAAAATGTAATCATGGATGTAGAGGATTATAACAAAATGTTCGAAGAGAACCTAAGTGATAATGCAAAATTTAACAAACTTAGCAACGACCCCACTGAAATGATTAATAAAAAGGTTGAAAAGTTCGTTGATAAATTAATAGAAAAGAAATATATAAATAAAGTACTGAAAAGCAAACTGTTTAACAAACATAGCACATCACCTAAACTGTATGGTAAGGTTAAGACACATAAAACACCAATCAAATTAAGACCTGTTGTATCAAATTGCAATGGCCCCACCCAAAAGTTAGCCAAATGGTATATGAATATACTCAAACCATTCACTACAAACAACCCTTTCGACATCCTAAATGCACAAAAACTAATTAAACAACTCGAAAATACATATGTAAAGGACCCATATGAACTTATAAGTCTAGATGTTGAATCACTATACCCCTCGTTAAAAACAGACCATGCAATTAAAATCATCAAAAGAGAGTGGGATACCATTAAGACTAATTCCCCTATTAAAAACCTAGATATATTCATCGAAGGGATAAAAATCTGCTGCAACCAAGGATACCTAAAATTTAATAAAACTTACTACAAACAGATGACAGGCCAACAAATGGGATCAAGCCTCTCCAGTACAATAGGAAAAATAGTACTAAATGACCTAATTAAAAATGTAATAGATAATACGCATCATCATATACAGTTCGTCTTTAAGTATGAAGATGACCTGCTTCTGGCAGTAGAGCAATCTAAAGTCAACAACATACTAGAACTATTTAATAAACAAAACCCCTCAATAAAATTTACAATAGAAAATGAAATAAACAGAAGTATATCCTATCTGAACACCAGCATAATCCGTGAAGAAGATGGACTACTTACGTTTAAATGGTTCACTAAACCAACCAGTACAAATAAGCTAATAGACTTTAAATCCCACCACCCGCTAGCATTCAAGCGTAATATAATTTACAACTATGCATACACCGCCTTAAATCTAACCTCTCCAAAATACTATAATTCTACAATAGCAAAATTAGAAAATTTACTCTTAGTAAACAACTACCCTAAAGAAGAAATACTAAAGCAAATCAAAAAAGCAGAGAAAAATATAATATATAGAAACCAGAATAAGGAAAAAATACCCATAAACCTTAATAATAATCATCCCACTAAAAGAACAGTAACTTTTAACTTAGAAAGCAACATAACTTATAGTTATAACTCTGCAGAAACTATAAGACCGCCTAAAACCCTCATATCCCATTACTTTAATGAACGTAAAAATGTAAACTCTAAAACAGAAGTTAACAAACACATATACAAGCAGAACTCCAAAGATAATTGGTATAAAACAGCTAAAGCAGAACAACCCACGTACATAAGCCTCCCCTACCATAAAAAAATGGGAACAAAAGATGAAAAATATTTTCCAAAAACACTCCAACATTAAAATAGCATGGAAATATGAACATAAAGTAGCAAGATACCTACCTAACATCAAAGACCAGGAACCCATACTTAACAGTAGGCACAATATCTATAAACTCCCATGCAAAGATTGCAATATGATCTACATAGGAGAGTCAGGCCAAAACCTGAGAAAAAGAATGGGCCAACACGATTACAATATAAGTAATGACAAAAATAAAACAGCCCTCGACCAGCACTGCAGTAAAAATAAACACAGAGCAGACTTCGACAACGTTAAGTCCATAGGTAGAGAACCTGTAACCACCAAACGGAGGATTAAAGAAAATATTAACATCATCAAGAATGAACCCATATGCATGAACACAAAGAGAGACATCACGTACTTAGGAGAACAATTTATACCATTATTCATGCAGGTTAAGCAAAGGGAAGAACCCCAGTCAACAAATAGTCCACCCGTTTATTCACCACACTAGCCATATGATGTGAAACCTAATAGTAAGTAAACTTATGTAAAAAGAACAAAAAAACTGAAAAAATATATAAAATGTATGCTGTACTACACTAATACCAACTAGACTACATAAAAAATAAGGAAAGTAAATTATACATATGTAAGTAGAACGTAGAAAACACAACCACCGATGCCCACATAGAATAAATACCTGTCAATCCACTAAAGCATTAGAAAATTAGCAGAATAAGATAAAGACTGAAACATTTCACATTTACCCAAAGTGTTTTTCTGATTTTGGAAGACTGGAAACCTCTTTAAACTGTCCTAAAAGTGCAATCAAAAGCTAAAATACATAATAAGAAGCTCTAGGTAAGTAATGTATAATAGTTAACATAAGTAAATGACTGGATTATAAACCTATAGCTACATACTTCTGTACTCAATGATAGCACTACTAATTTTGGTGAATACTGTCTAAAGGTGGAAAAACTAGCACACACTGGTACCACACTATACTGGTACAGTATAAAAGGAACCATCTTAAAACTATTGTGAGAGCATCCGGTGAATTTGAAATAGCAAAAATACGAGAAATTAGGTAAGTTCAAACTAGGTACAACACTTAACCTAAGCAAATGATTAACTATAAATATATAACTACTTGAACTACAATGTAACACAATATAACCTTATAAATAGTCGCTAATAGTATACAAATGTACTCTAAAAGTAGAAAATGGTAACAATACTTAACTCTATAAACAGGTACTATCTAGAGGTGCATAACAAACGCAGTACTGTGAATAGAAAAAGGAAAACCACGATGCCTGAAAAGGGAAAAGGAGAGATTATGTACAATAAACGACTACAGCATGCAACAAAAAATATTTGACAACTACACCAAATGTAAGCCATATAGTTAGTATTAAAATGTTAGAATTAGATAACACAATAGACGCTAAGTATTATACTTAAAGATAACTAATTTTTAAAACTTAAGTGTACATACCTGTTATTCTTTATAGACCCCTGAAGATGTTTTGAATAAACGAAAGCGCTCGGGAGATAACAAACAAGAGGATTGGCTAAATATTCCTCACCCTCAACCCAGAATCAAGTGATAAACTATCGCCACCACTGAAACTGTAATGAAACCTACAAAAATCCTAAACGATTCGTTGGAATGCTCTCGATTTTTTCCAAAGTTGTATGCTGACTACTCGGCCATAAAAACAAAGAAACCACGTCGAACATGGTAACGCTTTTTTGCGGACAAAATTTTGGAATGACCCCAGCGATAAGACAATCATTCATGTCAAAATACAGTAAGTCTCATTATTGTAAATATATTTATTGAAAGCACGATACAGTAAGGAGACATCTCTGTATTAATGTTGAATAAGTGGATATTTCAAGAAACTACGAATGGAAGTCGATCGCCAGAAGCTGAAGGAGGGACTGGAATATCAACGTCTGACCCGAAAATACGAAGTGAGGAACTTAAATAAATACCTATTGTTTTTTAAAAGCCTTTTTTAAGTTTTATTTTTACAATCCAGACTGGAGGTATCAAATTACTGGTTTTGGTTTTAAGGATTAGGTTAAAGGGAGATCTACGCAGTTGAAAACACTCAGACCCATTTATTGAATGTTTAGGTCTGACAAAATTAGAACTGAAATTTAGATATCTACTTCAATGTGAATATGTTAACAGAATTATTTTTAGCCTGCAAGTCAGTTGGATGAAGACCGTTTCAATATCGCGGAGAAAGTATTAAAAATTGTGTAAAACTAGAAAATTCTACTTTTTCAGTACTTTGTGAAATTTTCAGGCTCAAAAACCTTACTCAACCAAGGGTGGAGCTCTTCAAAATTATTGTCCTATTCCACTCAAAACAAAAAGAATATGGTGTGAACCAAGAAGCCATGGTTTATTTAGGGCCGGCAGGCTCCAGAGTTCTTGATAGTTTTTTCCCAATTAACAAGAACTAATGACTATCAGAGGGGTGGACCGCCATTAAACTTCTACAAGCCCGCAGCAGTCAATTTAGTCTTCGGATCAAAACATCATTCGTCGAACTCAATATACTCGTACTTAGTTGGTATGGCTTTCAAGGCCACGAAAAATACAAAAATGTTTACCCGCAGAAGAAAATCAAATATTGAAAATCACCATTAGTAGCAGTAGACAAAATCATCAATGTCTCCCAAGAAATAAGAGGGGCGACCGATGATTTAGGGATTCGTTAACTTTACGTTCAATTCATAGCAACACCAACCTTTTACTTGTATTCAAACTGAGGAGAGCAATTGTAATTGAACACCGAGTTCAACTGTGGATCATAAAATCCAGATGTACTCAACATTAAATTTCCATTGTTTTCGGATCGTTCTTAGATCCTCGATAAAAAACGAATTAAAAAAAAAAGATTAAATTGACGTTTTGTGTGGTATACACTTCGCAGAGTTTTTGTTATAATATAAATTATATTTTCAAGTTTTTACATTTGAATGAAGTTTTGCACTTTGAACTACGATCATGTTACCCAAGGTTGGTCGAATTTAATTTGAGTACGTTGAGAACACGAAGAAGGAATGATCAGAACTGACGAAATTTACTATCCTTAGGACATAGAACGCACATAATCTTCAAAATCGGTCTAAACAAAACTTGAACGTTAGTTATCAATAAATTCACATACATCAACCTGTCACAATGACCAACAACTGATGTGCTTAACAATAACTTGTGGTGAGATGATTCTATTAAGAAATATCTAAAACCTTTTGATTATAATCTCAGTTAATGAATTGTTTGACCTTTCAAATCATATAAATACCTATACAATACAAAATAACTATGATGTATAAAATTAAGTAAGAGAACCTTTGGTCTCAGAGGAGGCTTGATTTCACAATGAATTAAAGGAACAAGATTTAGAGCAAAATACCATAAATCGAGATCAGTGGAGCCGTTCGAGAGCGGCAAATTCAATATTCAATAATCTTGAATAAGCAAATAAGCAAATATTCTGGCAAATATCGAATAAGTAAATATTCTTGAATAAGCAAATTCAACATTCTTGTGTTATAATATCAACAAAGAAAGCGATACCTATTTAGATTTTAAATACGCGAGTAGGAGTACGACAATAACTTGTTCTGGAAATAGTTGTTATGGATCGTTATGGATGTTATGGTCCGCTTAATCCGAGAGGCATTCAATAATTTTAGGTAGAAGGTAGCGAGCAAACGGATATTATTGAAAGGTTATTGCAATATAAACTTTCTGCGTAGTTTTGAGCACACCCCTCACACATCAACTGAGAAGTACCAAAATGATGGATGGTTTTCAAATGATAGAAACAGCACAGAGTTTCATCGTAAACATACGCACGTATTGAGGTATGAACGTGAGATAATGTTTTTAGGAGCAATTCATTTTACTCAGTAAAAATAATCAAATAACCACTGAACTGGAATTGCAATCAAGGATCCAAAATAACATTGACGGGCACGTCATGAATCGGGCGTATGAGTCGTAGGTAATTCACGGGAAAGGTGATGTCACTGTTTCTCTCAGGAAGGAGGATGGCATATCAAGTTATGTCACATTCGTATCACTCCCGTGCCCTACCGGCATCTTGAAATTCAGCTGGTTCACTTTCATTGAGATATGTCAAGCAGAATAATCGACAGATTATTAGATTAATTGATGGATCCCAAACTAATCAGAATGTCAACATATTTGAGGACAACTCCCATCTTATTTGTTCAGAGTTGAGGTTTCTCCATCCACGCTAAATCGAAAACCATCGAAATTATTTAATTCGGGTAGGTACGATGAGATTGGTCACATTAGAAGCATATCGAGTTCATGCTTGGAAAAATCTCTGTATCCACATCGTAGGATTCGAACATCTTGAAAAATTGTTCATTTAATTTTTATTCAAAGATGTCAGTCAAACCATGGCGTATGGATGATTGATGTTCCATATTGTAATTTGGTGAAAATTGATGAAGGAAGACTATGAGAAATGTGAGAAAGGAACCTCAGGATAGAAGACAATAAACAACAATAAAAACCACACAAAGGGTAGATTTGGAGTTAATGGGTGATGATTGTAAAGCATTGGTTTATATGAGGGATCTGGTTATGGATAATCAAAACATAAGAGGAGTCAGAAACCGTACCTAATCTTGCGGAAAAAATGTCCCTGCTATTTCGAACTGTCAATATTGACTTTTGAACGCACTTGTACAATATTTATGTCACCAGGAAGAGAAATGAATACAATCCTATCGAACTGACAGGTGGTGATTAAGCTGATAAACGAATCACTTCACTGCGGAATACACTGGAAAGTAAAAATGTGGAATAATCAACGGAACAAGCGATAAAATCCGCGAATAACCGAGAACGACCGCGCGAGTAACGTAGACTGTACGGCACTGAGTCACCTTGGGCCGGTGCTCAGCTGTGGGGCCGCGGAGTGGGGCCCGACTCCCACTCCCCCTCATGAGCCTCAAGATGGGCTTGAGCTTCATTGAACGGGAGAATGGTGTATCCCATTCACAGGTTCTTATAACCATAGTATGTAAAGCCAATGAGAAAGTACAGGGTAATACGGAGAAAGGATAAGGAAGAAAGTGAATATTACTTCTTATGGAAACATAGTTCATAGGCACCACGAAATGTTCACCTTGAGCTCAGTTTGGAAGGATTTCAGCTTCTAGTAGTCAGTTCAAGTCCTGTTAAGTTTGAGAACCATTTGGGGTCTAATTGTGCCCTGAAGCTTTTGGTTGATGTCAGTCACTTCTAAGGGCTGAAAAATGAGGGCTGAAATTTTCAAAACGTCCTAGCTCAAAAGGGTCGATATAAAGAGTATTGTTTTTCTTCAATTAAAGATAGTAATGCATTTTTAGAATCGAATGCATTTTTAGAATCGAATGAGACCTCTGTGAGAGCTCTGTGGGGTCAACCGTTCACTCCTTATGAAAACTTAAGCGTTGGTCTTACGATAAATCAAGAACACGAGAGTGAATCGCAAAAGGCGTAATCTCCGTTCAAATTTTAGCTGACCAAAATGCGATCGCTGTTCGTTTCTTCGAGTTGTACTCAGTTCTGCGTTCTTAGCAACCAGTGATCAAATTTCCAATAGAGTGTGAAGCGTTTATTTCTTCGAAATAAACTTGATTGTGATGGTAAAAATATGGTTGGTAGTGATAATGATAATGCAAGTGATCTACACAGAAAAATGATAAACGTCTTTGTAATAATTTGCAGCGTTTTCAACTGATTTCAAGGAGTAAGGTTTTTCAGTAGTGATCATGAACGATGTTTTCTTGCATATACAAAATAAACAAATTGAAGAACGTGTAAGAAGTTCTAGATTTATATTTTGTAGGTTCTCATATTTTGCTTATATTTCTTCAAAGGACAATTAGTCTAAGTACCTATTGTCCAATATTCACAAATACTTAGTACGAGTACGTTCAAATTGAGGGGCCGATCCTGTTAGTAGCCGTTCTCGGGTTATAGTCAATACACGACAGTATAAGACTCTTCTTCTATATTATTCCATCATCCACAACGAAAGTAACAATAACAAATTCACGGGAAAGGGGGTTTCCACTTAAGTCAACTCGAATTAAAGAAGTAACACTTGGAATTGCAAACATGGCGGATTTATATTTGTGAGTCCTGACGTCGGAGGGAAATGAAACGAGAAGGACCGGAGAGCAGTAATAAGTAAACAAAGGAGGGAAAGGGAGACGAAGAATGAATGTTGCAACGACTTCAAACGGGCATCATATTTCACTGTCGACCGGCAAAGTGCGGTAGCTCGGAGATAGAGAAACAAATCGTCGCGAAGGGGAAGAGAAGCTCATCCTTATTTCATTCTGTACACTTTAAATTATTCACTAAATAATAAATATTCAAGTTCAAAATAAAAAAACTGACGAACGAGAGATGTAAAATTCTTGGTAAAACTGCGCTTTCATAAAAAAAAGCAAATTACATGAAAACGGAATATTTAACGAACATCCTTGTTTTGACACACTGTGCTGATCTAAGGCACCTAGATCAACTTTTCACAATGAACTTGAGTTGATATCACTTCTGCAATGTAGAAAACACACTAAACTGCCGGTCAATAATTGTAAGATCAGCACTGAGTTAAAACAAGATTTTCGTTAAAATTTAACGGAATATTTAATATTTCGTTTCCATGCATTCATAATTATGTAAAAATTTCTGTTGATCTAGTTTACTATATTTACTTGTTATTTACTCTGTTTTTTTTTTGTTTTTTTTTTGGGAGAAAACTTAAAATTTACGTTTTTAAAGGATGGAACCGACTTATATTGATTTTATACAATGCAATACCAGCCCACACAGACCGTATTCAGTTTCCTTTATTCGCAGCTTAATTATATACATACGACGTGGGCTATGTAAATTCCTATACACGGGGTCCATGGATTAACGAACGTACATTCGTTATGGATAATCTAAAACAGTTTATTTTTGAAAATCTGTCTTCGTTTCCCATTGTTACCTTTACCTCGATATAATCATGCTTTCTAGGACTTTCTAGCGATCTCACAAAAATTGGGGGGAATACCATGGCTACGTTTGCAGATGGTACAGCGGTGTGGCTTTTGGAGAAAATGAAAAAGAATCACTCACGAAGCTAAATCGCTCAATCCACTGCATTCAGCGATGGACAGAAAAATGGAGAATCAAAAGAACGAGGGCAAGTCGATTTCAAAAACAAAAGAGTCGAATACGTATCATCTTTTCTCGATGGCAAAGTTGTCCCTTACGTCAATGAGGCCAAGTACTTTGGTATGACGCTTGACTCCAGGTTCCGGTGAAAAGCCCAAGTCAAGAAGAAATAAAAACTTGGACGAAAAACCCGACAAATTTATTGGCTTATTGGTAGACGCTCTAGACTGTCTATCCAGAATAAGCTTACACTGTACAACCGAGTCCTACAGCCATAGTCTGGACTAACAGAGCCCAGCTTTGGGCTGTACGGCTCAATCAAATCGAGAAATTATCAAAAGATTTTAAAATAAAATTTGATAAATATAGTTCAACGCATGGTATTTTAGAAATGAGTGTCTTAACCATGAGCCCTAGATCAAAACTGTCAACGAGGCCGTGCGCCTTCTCAATCGGCTAAGATTTTATGTCAACGAGGAAGTTGTTCGTCTCCTTGACACAAGTGAAATCACCAGATGGCTCACAAATACAAACGTACAAAACCGACAATGCTTACAGGTGAGGTAATGTAAGGAGGTCAGAGGAGAGTCATGTAGTAAGTAAAAGTAAAGTAAACAACCATTTCAGGTTGGATTTTCGTCCGACTGCCATTCCTGGCGTCGCGGACGTCACCAGCTGTCTTACAAAAGGGAAGATCAGAATTTGTTTTGATGATTTCACTGATGGCTTCTCATTGCCTCACCGCCCTGGTTTGGGTGGGCCCCCGCAGCGAGATGCGAACACGAGACCTCCCCGCAGTAGCTGGTCCGAGAATCGCCGCTAAAGGACGCGTGACACAGCGACCGCGATCACAGCTGACCCCGTCAGAGAAGAGTCAAAGTGAACAAATCTCAGTGAAGTAGGTAACTGGTTTTGAATTATCTTATCCTGACTTCAAAATGATATTGTTATTGAGTTATTAGTTGACGCAATACAATTTTCAAAAACAAATCCTTTATCTAGCAAAAACCTAGACTATTGGACATTATGATTGAGACAATAATCATAATAATAATAATTTTCCAAACAACTGGAATTTGAAAATGTCTTTCTGATCTTGATTGGTATTTGCATTTCAAGAAGCAGAACAAAATTTTAAAACCCTACCCTTCACGTATTTAACCCAGCTCGACTATCTTTTCGCATAATATAATGGTTTCACATGCGTAAAGCCGCATTGTCATCATGTCACTTTGAACGGAACAAGATCACATAGCTCAGTTGGAATCTATGATCACTAAGAATTTGTAACAGGCTATGGCAAGTTTCAGCAACCGCATCGTAGAAGCTCAACGAAAATATAAATACATGAATAATAAAAACGATCACAATGGGGCTGGTAGATGAAAGGTAATTCGAATCTGAGTTCTTGAGATGGGACAAAGGGTAATAGAAAAAGTGGCGATGCACCAAGGAGTTTCCCAGTTTCGGATACAGAGGGAATAATTTATAAGAGGGGGATACGAAGTTTACGAACAACCAAAATCACAAAACGGAGATGAGAAGAG
The DNA here is from genome assembly GCA_009739505.2 of Apolygus lucorum. Classification (NCBI taxonomy): domain Eukaryota; kingdom Metazoa; phylum Arthropoda; class Insecta; order Hemiptera; family Miridae; genus Apolygus; species Apolygus lucorum. The sequence goes on along the minus strand of CM019178.2, from coordinate 4,989,996 downwards.
GTGTGGTCTCATAAATGTGGCGTAAAGAGTGAAGACCGGGAAATTTATGAATATTTATGGTGCGGAAACCAAAAGGGTAGGGCGCATAGGAGGAAGTGGACAAACACATGTTAAACGACTTCGTTTTAGTATCGAGGCGAAATATTGCAGTGCAGAGCGGCATTTGGGAATGGAGGAGGGTTCGATGGGAATCTCCAATAAATCCACAGAATTGGTGCCTGTTCAACATTTGGATGGAGAGGACTCATTCGACATTTGCTCGCTGGTCGACGTGGAATAAAAGAATATGATACCGATATGAACATAAAAACGGCAAATTTCTACTCTCCACTTGGATCACAAACTGAAAATTTTCATGGACAAATTTCATTGATTCCGAGTATTTTTGAGAAAGTCCCCAGAACAATAATTATACCAGAAAGGTTCTGTCAGTAACGTAATAAACCAATATAATTACACATTATCAGAGTATCATGAAGCTCACTGGATAGTTTTGATTCCGTGACTGCTAGTGTCTCCCAAGAACTGACCAAAGCACTAATTAGAAAAATTATCTGATAATGGCATTTTTGAAAGGAGGAAATCAATTTCGAGGGCCAGGTGGAGCAGGTATAGGTACGTCTAAAGGTATATACAGGATTGATTAGTCTTCTATTCTATCATGAAAGGCGTTATAACAAAAACTGAACAAGGTAAGAAATAACTTACTTAGTCTAAAATCGAAAACCAAAATAACGTATCCATTAGAAGAACAATATCCCATTTACCACATATGACTATAGTATCCCAATAATAACAAACTCTGCTAATTATTACAGAAAGGTTTATTATTTTTCTGTAAAGATCACTCGTCTGCAAAGAAAAGCTTTGCCATTGCCACTAACTACCAACCGTATTTTCGCTTCACAATCAAGTTTATATTAAAGAAATAAACGCTTTGCACTCAATTCGGAGGAATAAAGAGTTGTTGGTAAACTCCCTTAAGAAGCATGGGGAGCTAACGGTTGGTCCTGCAGAGCTCCGGGTGGTCCCATTCGATTCTAAAAATTCAGTATTATTTCAAATTGATGAAAAAGCCATACGTTTGTATTGAAAGTTTTGAGCTGGGGCGGTTTGAAAAAGTCAGCCCTTATTTTTCACCCCTTAGGAGTGACTGACTGCGTACCTTGAAACATATACCAACAAATTTTGAGAGGGGTGGGGGAGGGGGTTAAAATCGTTTTTTTCTTGGTCGATTCCAAAGGTTTACTATTGAAAATAAAAAACCAAAAACGAAAAAAATCGAGTTTGTGATCAACATAATCAGTCCTACGAGTATAAATAATAATCAGTCCTACGTATTTCCACTGACTACGATTTAAATTCTATAAAGTAAAAATCGTTCATAATGAGATTCATCAGACGAATTGCTAAATCATAGGACCATTTGATAATTTAATAGATAAAGTAGAGAATGCTAATAATGGGTCGATAATTTGTAGTCCGTATAAAAGTAAGGAATTATTTGGAATGAAGATACAACAGAGAAAGGTGAGTCAATCAAAAATATGCCGCTGGATGTTGAAGATCGAGACGCTTTGTGCACTTCAATGTATCGAAACCCCTAAGAACATTTTATAGGAGTAGTTCAAGAATACCAATTTTATGACTAAAAATATGAAGAGTGCAAGGGAAGGAAGTAAGAAGTCATTAAACCAATATTCTCAATTTTAGAAATTTAAGATGAAATTGAAAAAAAAATTAAAACGAAGAGTTGAAAAAATTATGAGGTGGGATCTTACTGGTGTTAGATATGGCTGGAAACTTTTATAAAGTCCATTCATGCAGCATGAAATAATGAACGAATTTTCATAGAAATCCGGAAGGTTAATGTATAAATATTTTGTTATTTTCCCCCCATAAAGTTCCACAATTTCAATAGTTTTATCGGTTTTCACTGCTTAATACTGTTTCCTCAGTTACACACCAGTTATGCACCCAGTTACACCACCTAATTCAACAAAATGAGGACTATGAATTGTACCCCACATAACTGGGATTCAGCCCCTGGGTAGAAACGTTGTGGAAAGAAGGGAAAATATACAAGTCTGGTTAGGTATTCTAAAACCCAGATATATATTCATAAATATGATTTTTGGAAAAACTTTAGGGATCGTTCTAGAATGTTCCAAAACGGATTTCAGTGAAAAAATTTTTCTCAAAAAGTTCATTCCATAAATGTTGAGGCCATAGCCATACCCCTTAGGCAACAGCTTCATTTTCCTTGAACATTTTCTGATGGTAATGCAACATCATTTCCGGCATGAAACGTGTTGTTCAGCCGGAGCATGGACACATTGAGTAAAAAGTAACGGTGATGAATGAATCATAATTTTGTAGAAAAAATGTGTGGTTGAAACTACTTACATCCCTCCATTCAGTACACTCCACATAAAAGGTGACTTTGAAAATAAAGAACGAAAATCTAGCATTATGATATGAATGAAAAAAGTTGTGTGTGAAAATTTGTAGATATTCTGAGATGTTTACCTAAAGGTGATCGATATGGAAATCAGCATACGACGTTGAGATAACAAAGCAAAATTAGAAAACAAAAACACTGAAATTTCAAAAATTGGAAATTCCAAGGAAATCTGGAAAGTTAAATACGAAGTAGACGATGACGGATCGAGAGTTGTTTACTCGGGCAAGTCAAAGCAGCGGGGGTGTGAACGCGACTGAAGGAGGGGTGGGGGAATTCGCCGGCTTGTGCGGAGGGGAAAGCCGCGAAAATCGAGAGTGGGAGCGGCGAGAGCGTGGGGGTGGGCGGCGAGGGTGACTTGCGCCCTGGGGGCCGAGCGGAAGCCGAACTCAATACGTGTGTTGCCACCCTCCCCTGGCCGCCTCCCGACCACGGAGTCTGATGGGGTGCCACGCTTTCGTCTGATATGAAGAATCGTAACGGAGAACCGGTGGGTTCATTAGTACATCCAAAACGATTCATCTGAGGATTCGGTATCGATTGTCTACAATTTTTATTATAATTATTAATTATAATTTTATTATAATTTATAGGTATTTAAATGTCCTGCATTGGTCAAAACGACTCGGGTTTTGGGCTTTAGTAAAATCTCAGCAAATTACAACAGAAAGGTTTATTATTTTGCTTCAAAGTCTACCAAGGTAGCAAAAGCTTTCTTTTCTCTTTTCAAGGTTGAAAAATAGGATCTCCAAAATCAAAATTTCCACTCACGTTTTACGTTTCAGGCCTTTCTGATCGATTTTGGTTACATGTCTGTTTGTCTGTCTGTCATGAAATCCTTGCCACAACCATAACTTCAACGTTTCTCATCCGATTTCGATGACATTTTCAGGGATTGTGCGGATTTGCGTGTATATGGTTCCCTATGAAAGTCATCAACTCCGGATTGATAGTAGCCGCTGCTCATGCGCAAACGAGAGATCCTTGCCACAGCTATGTGCCACACCGACTTCGCAGACGATTTCTGTATTGATAACTCGCCCTCGTCACTACCCTATTGTCACTACCTACCAGCCATATTTTCGCTTCGCAATCAAGTTTATTTTGACGAAATAAACACTCAATTCGAAGAAATAATAAGGGAAGATAAGGACGCAACAGTGAGTGCAACTTGAAGAAGCATACAGCGATCGCATATTTATCGTAAGATCAACCCTCAAGTTTTCATAGGGAGCAAACGGTTGGTCCTCCAGCGCTCCGGGTGGTACCTACCATCTTTCGACTCTAAAAATTCAATACTATTTTAAATTGAAGAAAAACAATACTTTGAGCAATACCAAGAGCTAGGGCATTTTGAAAATTACATTCCTTAATTTTCAACGATAAAAGTAACTGACATCAACCAAAAGTGTTGGAATGCAACTAGACCCCAAATGGAACCCACTTCAAATGTACAAAATGCCCCAGCTCAAAAAATGTTGTATTAGTTGTGGTGAACTACTATTTATTATAGTAGTTCACAACAAAAATAACAAAAGAGGTCCTGGCAAAATTGGAGGAGCCATCCCCTTCAGGGGGAACCCTTCCAGGGTAGGAAGGGGGTCGCCTTGAGTGAGGACTCACCCCCTCTCGCAACTAACCCTTCGTTTAAGGGCGTACGCCGGCCATTGAGGATTCATTCAATTCAAAAAGTTCCTAGCCTTCTGCCAGTTACAAACCGCCTATTCTGCCAGTATCTTGATCAAAGTGTTTTCTGAGAAAGTTTTTCTTTCAAGATTTCCCAAGTCAAATCTTTCACCGGTAGTTAACTAGTAGTAACTCCAAATTGGAATGCTGACCTCACTTGACTGCTCGCTACCAATTTGGATGCATTAACATCTAGTCAGTAAAATCGTGCAGGGTAGAAACTAGTCCAGTAGGGGGAGGAGTAACAAAATTGTCCTGAGTCAAATTGTGTTCCCTTGGAGTAAGAACATTAGGGTATTGTTTTTTCTTTAATTTAAAATAGTATTGAATTTTTAGAATTGAATGAGACCACCCAGAGCTCTGTAGGACCAACCGTTCACTCCCTATAAGAACTTGAGAGTTGGTCTTACGATAAATCGGAAACACGAGTGCGAATCGTAAAAAAAACCTAATCTATGTTGAAAATTTCAACATAGATTACAACATATATGTTGTAATCTATGTTGAAATTTTCAACATAGATTAGGTTTTTTTATGTACTCTATAGAGTACATAGAGTACAACTCAAAGAAACGAACAGTGGTCGCATTTTGGTCAACTATAATTTAATTATAGTTGACCAAAATGCGACCGCTGTTCGGTTCTTTGAGTTGTACTCAGTTTTGCGTCCTTAGCATCCAGTATTCAAACTTCCTAATGAAGGCACCCAAACTCCTTATTTCTTCGCATTGCATTGTGAAGCGTTTTCTTTTTCTTCAAAATAAACTTGACTGTGAAGGTAAAATATGGTTGGTAGTTAGTGACAATGGCAAAGCTGTGTGTTTTGGAGGTGAGTGATCTACACAGAAAAATATAAATCTTTGTGTAATAATTTGCAGTGTTTTTTATATAATTTTTTTTTAAATCAAAAAGGTGTTTTCATTTGCTGCCTGGGTTTTTTCCCAAGTTTTCCACGGTCTCAAATTTACACAGTTTTTTCCCTATATTTGCAGACTTGTAAGGTGGGATACAAGTCCAGAGAGTCTTCTCTTTAGAGATATTTGACTCAATGGAGATCGATCCTACCATCAGACAAGTTTTGGCACAATGGGGTATTTCGGTGGGTCGGAAATTCAGGTTTTTGACCTCAAATTTGGATTCAGCACCCTTGAAAACCTATATAATCCAACTTTTAGCCCAATGATACTATAACATGTGGTAGAAAACTTAATTAAAGAGATCACACGTTTGAAAAAGGCGGGCCGCTATAAATGCACACACACTAGGCAAGGACTACGCGGCGGGCCTGTGTGAGTGGTGTTTTGTAGTATCCAAGAGGTCCCCCAAGGGTTTCTGTGCATGGATACGTTTTTCAAAGACAGTTGGCTAGCTACTTCACGATTGGCTAGCTACGTCACACCATTCAAATCTTCAACTTTCCTTAGCTTCTTTGATTTTTTAAAAACATTTTCTCGACGAACAGACCCGATTACCGTTATTCCTGAGCCATACTCTTTTAAAAAAAGAAATAAAAAAAATTGACCGAAATACCCCATTGGATTTGAATAAATAATAAGGATTGGGTCGGTGAAAGGGGACTGTAATTTCGACTGCTAATGCAGACTTGTTGATTCCACCAGAAACAAATTCGAGTTTGGACATTGATAAATCTGGTCAGATCTGAGAGAAGGAATTGTACCTATGTTTTTTTTCGACTGAATTGTGCAGAGTTATTTAATTGAGTCTACCACAATAAATAAATTTAAAAAATATTAGGTAAGATCAATAAATTTTGATATATCTGAAATGAAGCATTTGAAGCTATGAATAAAGCCGATGGAGAGGACTAGAATCAAATGAGAAGTTAGGAAAATATTAAGCCAGAGGATGCTGGCGATATACTGTTATTGTTATACAACAAGAAAACCAACATTCCCTCTTTTTTTTACGAAGGCACCCAAAACCAGAGTCGTTTCGACCAACTGCGGACATACATCATCCGACTCAACAAAGTTCAACAATTATATTGTTATATCTTTAACACTGTTTCCATTCGAAACATACCTACAACAACTGTGAAAACCTACATTTCCTCAAGTTTCAATTATTTCTCATAACTATTGGAATATTACGAAAAAATCATAGTGGACTACAAGAAAAATCTTCCAAGCGGGTGTGGCAGATAGCTTCCTCGTAACCATAACCCGATTAGATGATCCGTTGTGTGTATGTCAGGTCCATAGCAAGGGTTTAATTTCTGGGGGAGGGGTTTTGTTATGGTGGGCACTCGTAGGGTATTCAAACAAAGAAATCGAGTCTACAAATAATTTTCAACAATAAGAATTACTCCAAGTTGTTCTCAATTTGAAGATTTTTTGGTGTTTTTGACCTTATATTACTAAAATTACCACGAAATTCCAAATCTAAGTCCAAGTCTAAAGTAGGCATTTTAAAGAAGCCGTGATTTGAGACGTACTAGTGTTAAAGAATAGGTGATGAATAGCTGATGAGTATTGATACATTATTAGCATATGACTGCTACTCTCGATGACATCCGATGATTTCCCCATCCTCAAATTTTGATGTTTTGAAAAGGTACTGTACCGAAAAACTACCTTGTGAATGACTTCCTATGGGAATTCCAAAGTCTTCGCGAACTTTCTCAAACTCAGGTACCATCAGTATTTTCCTCTGAGCCAAACGATACCTCAAATCCAGTGGTTGTGCCTTCTTTACCTGTGGTTGAGCCCAAGATTTATAGTGTACCTCAATAAAGACGGTTGAACAAAATACACCCACTGGAGCGAAAACTGTAGAATTTATGGGTATAAAAGTGAAATTAGTCATATAAAACAACATTAGAAGTCGGTAGCTACGAGGAAGTAGGTAAATCCTGATAAAGCCACCATTAATAAGTAGGTGCTCCTTTGCTCTCACCCTCTAGGATATCATCCAACACCAAGAAATGTCGTGCGAACTTTGGTAATATTGATGAACAACTTCTAATAATGTAATAATATAGTCTATTAGGTGTAAAACTTGTGTAACTTTCATTAATGACATCCAAGTTTTCAGCGCCATGATCGTAATTCAATTTGGTGAAATAGAAATAACAACAGTTCCTACAATCATGACACGGAATCTCAATTCTATGTACATCGATTTCCTAGTCAAAAAGACCCCTTTTGCAGGATGGAAGAGAGGGAGGAAATAAAATACGCGAATCCATTTATGCGTGCGGTATGTATTTCACAAAGAACGCATTATTTGCGTGCGAATGAGAATATGGGTCTTGTTCGGTGTTAGGGTAGTGCTCACCCTTCCACGGGAAGCTTCCTATACGCAATAGTGAACACGATCTGCACCAGATGTCTCTCCCCAATTACCGACTCTAGCTGGTTGAACCCCTCTGAAATAATTTCCCTTCGCCAATCGTAAATTAAATCGATTTTCGTATAGCCTGGAGTCAGTTTTTGAAATTACGACTGTTCAAAAAATAATATGTGCAACAACTTTTTCCGAAATACCAATCTGATACTGTCACGTCTTGTATCGGTTAGTAGATGAGTTAGATGTGTAGCTAAGAGTAAGTATAAAGGGAACGTTTCAATGTGAGAGTATGAAATTACGAGTTTTTTATGCTAATAAAACGCCCTTCACTGATCATTGGGAAATCCCATAGAAATGATAAAAACGATATAAAAAAAAACAGAACCGAACCCAGGATATCAGAATGTGAAATTTACAGATGACACGATATCAGAAATTTGTTGAAGAATTTTCTGAATTCTTGTCAATAGCATGTTCTTTAACGATTTTAGCAAGATTTTGCCCAATAACACAATTCTGAAATCATTGTATGGAAATTTGGGATACAAAATTAATTTTTCAGCAGAGGAAACCGTTTTAAAATGAAGAAATACAAAACAGATAACCATGGATTTAAAAACTTGGTTTTTTATTACGTTGGCAGTTGTTTATAATGGTTGAGTCGGTATTAAAGCTACACAGCGAATTTCTAATTATTCAATGATGGATTACTGTTAAGAGGACTGCTAGTCATTTATTCAAAACTCAAGTACGAAACATTTAGAAATTACCAACAATAATTAAGGCGAAGGACCCATTTGTATTCGCTTCTGTACTTAGTAACACAGAACCACCCTCTCTCTTCTTAATGAAGACAACGGGCAAATTAATCAGCCTCAGTATTTCTGTTATTAATTGGTTTAATCATCGACTTTAAAGCCACCCTTGGCCTTTCGCTCAATGCAATTTCTGTTTCTTTCTCTCACTCCCTACGTTCTCTTGTTGCCCTCTCAGCACTCTGTTCTTATTCTATACGTAAGAAGGCCCTAATTTCATCACCACTTGCTCCAATGACTACAACACAGAAGCCCAACTGACACTCTTGTTAACTTCGGGGGCTACTTAGGTGACTCAATTGCTTTTGAATCGGACTACAAAAAATCAAATTATTGAACACAGAAGACGATAGAAGACCAGTAAAATTTCTTTCTATTCAATACGTATTTGAAAATCACAGGAAACCTCCAGTTAAATGGGACACCATCAAATATGATTTAAGGAGCATTTGTGTTGTGTAACCCCTAAATTTCCCCAAATTAATTGAAACCTCGAATCTTAGAAAGAACCCAGCTATTTTCAATTTGTTCGCTGGTAGATACCAACAATATTTCAAGATTATTCAACAAAAAGAACACACGACAAATGTACCAAGTAAAATTGAACACTAATTAGGTGTATGATGTTAATGATGTGAATTTTGTAATAAACCAAATCATATACAGTAATTATACTCTGTGAGAATAATTGTACACGAAACGTGGAACGTGGGTATTCTGTAGAGGTATGGCTTGAAACAAATAGTGAATTTTCTGAAATTAAGAAAACAATGTCTATTATTGTTATAGGCTAAACCACTTTAGATTATTTTACACTCCCTGGACCACACGGGGCACTCGGAAAACGTACCGATATTACCAAAAGCTAGGGTTTGAAGAACATGCATTTCACATATATTGACGAAATGAATTTTACATAGGTACAAACCAGATTTGGTCGTTTGCAGAACCGAAACATACTCATCGTGAAAAATTGCGCCGGTTTTCTCTTTTCCAGAGGAAAAACTTGCAATTCTCTTACCTGAAACAAAAAAGAGTTTGACGTTAGTATTTATTCATATAAAAATGGGTAGGTTTCCATTTAATAAAAAAATACACACTAGTTGTAGGTACTTATAATTTCGATAAATTGAATGACATAAGATTCATTACTAACCCTAAACATCAATTTATTTTTATATTTTTCATTATTAATAAACCATTTTTGGAATCAATCAATAGATTTCCCGATACCTTCTATAAATTATAATTTTTATTTCGAGAATTACCCAATAAAACAGTCAGGTTTGCTTTAAATCATGTATTATTTTACCGGCAAGGTTCAAAATCAGACATTGTGTACAATGCCTAGGTAATGTGTAGAATGCCCGAAATCTCATTTTATACTTCACCGAGGCATTGTATAGAAGAAAGAGTTAAAAATGAAGATATTTCATACATTGCCTAAAAAGTGCATTCTATACAATTCCTGAATTTTATACTTTGCCGGTAACATATATAAACGGCTTTCTGAGGTGGACATGGGGTATAGTCGGATTTTCAGATATCACATAGCTCATACGGGAATAAAAGTCCATAAAAAAAATTCTCTCCCTTCCTTAAAAGAACACTTTTCCCCAATTTCGCCAAGTGATATGCAAGAGGCTATGCATTGGAGTTTAGAGCTCTAGGTTGTAAAGGTCTAAGTCACCACCATAGAGGCAGAAGGTGTTCTTCTACTATCTTGAGAGCCACATCGCTTACCCTGCTCAAACACGATCTACGTACCAATTTAATAAAAGTTATATTTTTTTCTCATGAAATCGGTCGAGGAAAATAGAAGAAGTAACGGGCCAAAGAAACCGATGAGAAGTTAATGATATCACTCAGTTGATCTGCCTTCTCTGAACTCACCTCAAATCAATTCCGGTGGTCCTCAAGAGAAAGTGCAGAATATTTCAGCGTTCAAGTACATTTTAACTCAAACCACTACTAAACCTGATTAATTAGGTGAAAATACGTCAAGAAAACAAAAGAAGTGTTTAATAAAATACTTACTTGGGAAGCGAGGAAAGGAAGGCCCAAAGCATGCATTTTGAGGCCTCTGTTGGAGTACTTATCAAACTTCATAATCTCCGTTTGAATGCAACGGTGAACATTCATGGACCCCAAATGACGCAATAATAATATTTTACGTTCGAATCCCATCGCATCATACGCACTATAATCGCGAGGTCTGCCTATTTCCAGGACGGTATATCGGGAGAGTGTGTGGTGGGACCCTCTAGATAAATTTATCGTCGTATTTGCATAGCTGATTCCGATTGATCATCATAACGTACACATGGATGCGTCTACTTGCCCAGTCCGTTACTCTGTCGCCCTATATAAAATCACAGTGCCGTGAAATCGATCAAACAATCGACCCGTGAATGCGAATCACGAACGAACGCAATGAAGAACAAATAAAAACTGGTTTAATTATCTTAGGTAGCATTTGAAAAGTAATTTTCAGAACGTTCGACGAGAAAATAAACGTAACCGATTATTTACAAGAACGTGAAATCAACTACTTTTATTGCTGTTTAAACTGTTATTGTTTCCACGGTTGATGACACTTTCTGTGGATTATGGTAGACCGTAGAACCCTCTGTTAAGTGAAAAGTCCTTCATGTCGAGCAAGTGAAGATAAAATTCGCTGGAGCCCGCCGAATCCAAAATCGGAAGACTTGCTTCCTCACAACCGAAAGGTGGAAAAAGCTTTGAATTTGATAAGTTTTGAGTTTGATGAGTATGACTGAGTTTTGGATCTTATATTTTATCATTGATTTTCGATAATTGTTACAACCATAAATGAAGTCTTCATTAGCCTAATTAAAAATCTATCTCACAAACTATAATGAAAGATGCTCAATGATTACTAACTATCCAGCACATAAAAGTTTCGCGTGCTTAAATGACGTATTATAATCAGTCTATAGCGCCTGTTCTTACCTAAGTTTCTTTTGATTATCATATCTACAGTAGTAATTGATTTTTTGATCCAATTTCACATTTTCTGGCTGTTTTTTCGTGAGTTACATTAGAAAATCAAAGGTTTAAGCCTTACTCTCTGACTCGGAATTGATCATTTTCAGGAGTGATGTTGAGTTCTCCCTTTGTTTGTAATCAGTAAGATACCTATTTTAGAATACCTCTGGGCTCCAGTCATGTTGTTCAGGTTTTTTGGGAGAGGGAAGCACACAAATAACTTTAGATTTTTTTGCCTCTACTGGCAAGCAATTTTAGACAGAACATTGAAAAATAGACCAGCTATAAAAAGAGGCTACAGTTGGCTCTGGAGGAACTATTAGTCGTCCTCTTAAACAACGACAAGTAAATTCGACGTAAATCCTGTACGAAAACTCGCCAAAATATTAGCCTCCGAGAATCGCTGCTATTAACAACAAATCTGCTAGCTTGAGGAAGGTATCTGTGATTACCAGTTCAATTGTCCACCTGACACTTGTCATCCAACAACAGTTCATAACAAGTGGATAGGGGATCCCTTCTCGGAGATAAATCTCGAAGTTCCTCCCTTAAGAGAAGGATCGGGTCAGGTTTATCTGAGGTCGCGATATGCCATCCGGAGGTTCAACCACTTCAAACTAAACCCTTCCCTAGGCTTATATACCCACTCAACCCCTCTTAAAACTAATTACAATGGAAACTTCCCCATTGGAGCAGCCTCTTAAAGGACTGAAGACCCCAGAAATCGCTTCTATTGTTTCAGGATTTTCCTGCAGACATCGATTCAGACGGGATTGAATCCTCTCCTAACAATACCCCTTTATCTCTTGACAACTGAAACAGTTCTCCTCCCCTCATTCCCCTTCCGTAACGCCGAGGGCGTTCAAAATTTTAATTGAAACCTCGACGATTGAACCCGAAATGGCTTTGTATATGAATAGGTGAGGCTTACACATATTGGCCATAATTCTGCCGTATCCCAAAATAGAACATGTCGTGCACCCTTCCTGATCCAAGCGTTAATTTATCTCCTCCCCTACACATTAAACATCTGAATCAAAGGTCTCAGTGAACAATTTATTAATACTTGTCTCTTCAGTTACACATATGTATATATTTACTGCTAACGCACATGAACCACGATTATTGATTCGCTTGGTGAAGTGATTTTTAGACTGAAAACCAAACCCAAAGACATACCTACATCATACACAAGACGAAAAAGAGATGAATTTCTAGTATCTTGATACCAAGCGACGACTACAAACCATTCGAATTAAAAATTAATTATTGAAAATCATGATTTAAAAACGCTGCAAATTATTACACAATGGTTTTTATTTTTCATTTTTCTATATAGATCACTCTTCTGCAAAGCAAACCAACCATCCAACATGAAGAAAAACATCGATCGCATTTCGTTCAGCTTCAATTTGAACGGAGATTAGGTCTCTTTTGCTATTCACACTCGTGTTTCTAATTTATCGTACGTCCAAACTTTAAATTCTCGTAGTGAGCGAACAGTTTGTCCTACAGAGCTCCGGGTGGTCTCAAAAAATTCTATAGAATCTTAAATTGAAGGAAAAACAATACCTTTATATCAAAATTTTTTGAGTTAGGGCGTTTTCAAAATTTCAAAATTCATTTTGGAACCCTTAGAAGTGACCTACATGAACCAAAAGCTTCGGGGCACAACTAGACCCCAAATGGAGCCTACATACCAAATTTCATCAGAATCGGTCAATGCTAAGTGGCAAAAGTGCCGCGTACGGCGGACGGACGGCCAAATTTGTATTCGATTTTTGGATTCTACGTACCTTGAAACGTAAACCATAAAATTTTGAGGGGGTGTTAAAAAAATTTTTTTCTTGGTCGATTCCAAAGGTTATTGAAAACAATAAACCAAAATTAATAGAAATGGCGTTTACTGTCCAGGATAGCATCATACTAGTATGGACGTATTTTTCGTTAGTAAATAACGTCCTTTTCTTTAAAAAACCTATTTCTCCCTCGTTGGGAAAACAATAGATCATGTACGTGTCTAGGTATTATTACAAAAAAAGTTGATGTCACGGCCTGGAATCAGACCCCAAGCTGAAAGACATCCATGTCAACATAGTACTAAACCTGCAGTACTGTTGCAGTAAAAATTGTTGCGTTCGGAATATAAGTGAATGCGCTGACGCAAGAAAGTTGTATCTGCTGATAAACACTACTAGCCGCTTCTAATTATTATCAGATGCAACTTGTGGATCAGAGGTTGTCGCATCTGATGACAGAGGGTAAGGTTTTTTTTCACAGCTTAATGCATATTTTGATCTAGACTACCTCGATCGTTACCCAGTGGTGAAAACCGTAATGTGGATTGTGAGAATTACACAGCCGGCAATGGAAGAATACTGAAGAAATCCAAAACTGTAGTAAACAACGAGTCATTTTGGAGGAAGTGGGTTTCAGTTAAACAACTAACCTGATTGTTTCTATGTATGTAATGCTAAATCTTCAGGTTGATATGCAACCTCATATGATATTATTTTAAATAATGAACCTTCGGAATCGACCAAGAGAAAAAATTTTCTAAAACCCCCTCAAAATTTGATGGTTTTCAACTGGGATCCAGTTGAGTCCCGACGATTTTGGTAGATGTCACTTCTAAGGGTTCAAAAATGAAATTTGAAATTTTGAAAACGCCCTAACTCAAAAAATTTCGATATAAAGGTATTGTTTTCCTTCAATTTAAGATTCTATAGAATTTTTAGAATTTTTTGAGACCACGCGGAGCTCTGTAGGACAAACCGTTCGCTCCCTACGAGAATTTAAGGGTTGTACGTACGATAAATCAGAAACACGCATGTGAATCGCTAAAGAGGCCTAATCTCCGTTCAAATTTTAGCTGACCGAAATGCGATCGATGTTTTTCTTCATGTGGGATGGTTGGTGGCTTTGCAGACAAGTGATCCATATAGAAAAATAATAAACCATTGTGTAATAATTTGCAGCGTTTTTTGGGATGTGGAATATAACTAATTCGAAAAATGATACCATGATGAACAATATCTTCACCAGATGATGAAAAACATTTGTCGTGAAATGGAAGGTGGTGACTAAAAAATGAAAGGAAGAAATCTGGAAGGTTTAAGAAAATTATTAACCAAATTAGTTGAACATCTGTCAGTCGTTCCTTCGGCTACATGTTGCGGTAGTAGGTATGGAAACATGTTTATATTTATAAAATTATATTCAACTCTAATCAAAGGAGTCAAGCAAAGTTTTAGATTGTATGGTTGTGTGCTCAGAACGAGTGAAGTGAAAAAGCTGATGAAAATACCGTGCAAGAGCCACTGCACACTCGATTCAATTAACCAATCATCGAACAGTTTCCGAGTTCACCCAATCGGTGGTGACCTCAATTATTGCTTGATGAGGGAAAGAGGCGATGGAACATGAAATCATTATGAGCTTGAAGCCGTGATGAGCGCTGAAGTGCTGGACAGGAGGGGTTATGGGTTGAACGGGAACATACAAACAACAGTACAAGTGTTTTGGCGGTGGCAGGAAATCGATAACCGTTAATTAACAGCGCGAAGGGTGGAAAGGGCTACTCCCCAACTTCCCCAGGGAATCCTTCCTAGTTGAAGTAATGGTTCTTAAACTTGAAGAGAGGTTGTTTCCTCCAATGTGAGATAATTCTCGAGCCATATAAAAGAACATAATATAACTAACGGTAAAAAATGATTGATCGAATCATAGAGCAGCTGAGATAGGGTAGGTTTCCATCTACTCGTAGTAGGAAGGACAGTATTGGGGCTGTCACGAAGAAAGGGCAATGTAATTTCCTCCAGAGTCATTTTTCCACATAAATTGCTTTTCTTCGCACTGTTGTTGATTGAAGAACTGTTGGACAGACTAAGTTTCAACTACCCTGTTCTAGGTGTTGATAACAATTACGGCGTTGAAGGAGTTGTGTTGACACGCCGTTTATAAAAATAGCATAATTGTAGGATCAAATAGTATAATCTCTCATTTATATTACCGTATCTTTACATCTTATATCCTGTCATTTCAATTTGAATTCGAAGAAACTAAGTAGATCAACGTGAAGAAATATGATAATATTCCACGAATTGTCAAGACTCATTATAGGGGCATGTTTAAATTTCCGAACCCTTGACACTTCTTTTGCCTCTTCTTTCCTAATGTAAAATAAAGAATGACAGGGAGGCCTAGAGACGTTGGGAACCTTTTTATTTTCGTGTTAAACGGAGACGAATGAGGGTAACTGGGCGGAGGAAGGCTCGGGAACGATTACAGAAATAAACGTTTGGATTAATGGCTCTCTCTTCGTCCTATTGTCATTGTTGAGTCACGAAGAGGCTACAGGAGCGGTCTGGGCTTATTTTTAGAGAACTACAGAAAGAAGTCATAGCCCCAGATCGTTACTGGTACAGAGGAGATGATATCGAAGATTACCTTCTGATGAATTAGGAGAAGCTTAACTGCCCACCCAACATGGCAGACAGTTTATTCCATCGACTTGCTTCATGAAGCAAGCACATCCTCAAAGAGACCCGAATACCAAGATAATCGTCACAAGTATCACATGAAGAGGAACAGTACGTTGTAAGTCACAGGTCTACCGAACAACAACTATTAGAGGTACTAGCAAAATCTATATTTCTACTCTCCAACCATCAACACTTACGTTTCGATCTCTCGTCTCTCACATTGGATAACCACTCATCGATCGTATAAGCTAAGCAAATTCCACTTTTTTAACAAATTGCAATACATTTTATGGTATATATCACGAGGTCAACCTTCTAGTAACATTTTAATTACATTTTCTGGGATTGTGATAGTTAGCCCTAAGACCCTACAAAGTGTTGTAGGTTGCGTCTATCAACAATATTATTAGTTCTGATCGTTCTCGAATGAACGCTACGGTCGCCTTATGCACCGATTGTAATTAATCAGCTGATGCGCCCGCCACCTCCTACCTACACCGATCCCGATCCCCCTCTCACAGACTCTAGTCCGAGACCCCGTCTAATTAAAAAAACCATCCTCAATAAAATTGTAATAACAGTTAAAAAGTGCCGTATTTTATTTCTCATTCCTGACCACCAGATAAAACACTAATAACAGTTAAAAAGTGCCGTATTTTATTTCTCATTCCTGACCACCAGATAAAACATGGTGTCAGATTGATCGCGTTGAGTTGAATAATCGCGGATTACCGATTTCTCACTTTAAAAACCCGAGAAAAAAATTTCGCCCCGGAATCAACTCTACATACGCCATTACCCACGTGAGTACTTTTCACACGAAAACGATGTCAGAAGCACGTCTACCACATCAATTTAATTTTGAGGCAAACGATCTAAAAAAAGAATGGTCGGATTGGCTACAAGCGTTTGGATTTTATTTGGTTGCATCAAAGAAGAAAGGAGAAAAAGATGAAGTTAAGATAGCCGTCCTGCTGAACCAGCTTGGGAACAAAGGAATAGAAATCTATAATACGTTGAAGGCCGATGAAGAGGAAGAATCAGAAGACCCCTCGAAAATATTCCAAACATATCAAGAAGTTGTGGATGCCTTCACCAAACATTTTTCACCGCAGAGAAATGTGCTGCATGAGCGATTTCGATTCAACAAGCTCGCATTGCAACGAGGGCAGCCCTTGATCGAATTCATAACGCAATTGAAAACATCAGCAGCCACCTGTGACTTCGCCGAGAGGGATAACATGATCCGGGACCGAATAGTCGCCCAGATCGCCGATGAGGACCTTCTAAGCCGCCTGCTGGACAAGGGAGACAGCCTAACATTGGAAGAAGCAACAAAGATGTGCAGACTTCACGAGTCAAGGAAGACCGAAATCCAGGACATCGCTGGAGGAACAAAGCAAGTAGACTTCGTTAGAAAAGGTACATTTAAGGCAAATAAAAACGATTCACGAAATCAAAATCATAATAATAATAATGCATCAAGTAAGAAATATGATTGTTTGAAATGCGGAACTAGGCATGAAGCTCGTAAATGTCCTGCTTATGGGAAGCAGTGCACTGAATGTGGTAGGTATAATCACTTCAAGATTGGTTGTTTCGTTAATAAAAATAGATCTAACAATAATAAAAGGTCTAACGGTAATAACAATAATAAAAAATATAACAATAATAAAAGATCAACCAAGTCTTTGGAAGCGAAAGATACCGATGATGAGGAAGAATACTACTTAGATTACATCAATGTAGTAAATAAAATTAATAATGATGATAAGAATAATGAATGGTCAATAATAGGCATCATAAATAATAATAAAATAAAATTTAAGATGGATTCAGGGAGCCAGGTCAACATTATACCTCTGAGAGTTTTCAATGTCTTAAATGAAAATAATGAAATTGAGCTTAAAACCTCTAAGGTAAAGCTCTCCGCTTATAATAATAATAAATTGAAGGTAATGGGAGAAGTTATCTTAAAATTAAGTATTAAAGAAAAAGTTGCTATGGTAAAATTTCTCATTATTGATACACCAGACAAGCCGATTTTAGGTTTGGAAGTGTGTGAAAGTATGAACTTAATTAAAAGATTAGCCACAGTTACTAAGCAGGAACTTATATCGAAAGAGTCCGTGATGAAGGAATATGCAAATGCCTTCAAAGGTTTAGGTACTTTTCCAGGCAAACCCTACGAACTAAAATTAATGAGTAATGCTCAACCGGTAACGCACGCACCTAGACGCGTAGCGAAGCAATTAATGGAAAGACTAAAATTAAAACTTTCCGAACTAGAAGAAGTAGGGGTGATAACGCCAGTTATAGGACCCAGCGAATGGGTAAATCCGTTGGTAATCGTAGAAAAACCAAACGGATCGTTGAGACTCTGCCTTGATCCGAAGCAATTAAATGAGCAGCTACTTAATGACAAATTTCAGATACCGTCTCAGGATGAAATTTTGAGTGATTTAAATGGAAAAAACTATTTTAGTACATTGGATTTAAAAGATGGTTTTTACCAAATACCAATTAGTGAAAAATCTTCTGAATTTACTTGTTTTGGTACTCCCTATGGCAGATATAAGTTTTTAAGATTACCGTTTGGGATAAAAACCTCAGCGGAAATCTTTCAGAAAAAGAATAATGAGCTTTTTGGACACATTAAAGGTGTCAGTATTTACATTGACGATTTGACCATAGCTGCGACAACAATACATGAACATGACCGTATATTGAGAGAAGTTTTAGAAACCGCAATTAAAAATGGCATAACATTTAACGCAACAAAGTTTAGTTTTCGTCATGAACGCATTCGAATGTTGGGTCACATAATTTCTGGCAAAGGATTAGAAATGGATCCAAATAGGATAACTGCAATTTCTAATATGCCAGAGCCAGAAGACAAAAAAGCTTTAATGCGTTTCCTAGGAATAATGAAATATGTTGGTAAATTCATTCCAAATTTATCGCAAGTAACTGAGCCACTAAGAGCACTAACTAGGAATGATGTCATTTGGCAGTGGACAGAAAAACATTCTAATGCCATAAAAAGTTTAAAAAATATCTTGTTAACGCGTCCTGTTCTAGCTCACTTTGATGAAAAGAAGCCCTTGTTAATTCAAAGTGACGCAAGTAAAAATGGTCTTGGTTGTGCCTTGATACAAGAAGGTAAACCCATAGCATTTGCGTCTCGATCATTGACTAATACCGAACAACGATATGCAATGATCGAGAAGGAAATGCTGGGTATATGTCACGCAGTTGAACATTTCCACTATTATACATATGGTCGGAAAATTCAAATTCAAACGGATCACAAGCCCTTAATAAGTATTGTGAAAAGAAACATGGAAAAAGTTCCCAGCCGTTTGCAGCGAATGCTTCTAAAACTAACTAAATACAATTACAATCTTACTTACCTTCCCGGCAGCAAAATGCTACTAGCCGATGCTTTGTCGAGAGCAACAGTGGGTCCTGTGCCCGAGGACGACGAAGAATTGAAATATGTGATCCATTCTCTTATTAATAATGTCATGTCCGAAAATAAAAAACAATTATTCAAGAAAGAAACTAAAAACGATCCAATTTTGAGTAAAGTAATACAATTTATAAATAATAAATGGCCACATAAACCACCAGCACAATTTAGTAAATACTATCAGGTCAGAAATGAGTTAATTTGTGAGGATGGTTTGTTGTTATTTGGTGATCGAGTGGTTGTACCTAATAATTTACGAAAAGAAATCCTAACTTTTCTTCATGAAGGCCATATGGGAATAAGTAAGACGATTTGTAGGGCAAAACAGGCATTCTATTGGCCAGGCTTATCGAAAGATATAGAGAACATAACCAATAATTGTATGGTATGTTTGGTAAACAGACCACAAAATCCTCAGGAACCGATGATTCCGTCCACAATTCCTGATTTACCATGGACAAAGTTGGCCATGGATATATTGGAGCATAACAACAAGTACTACCTAGTAACAATAGATTTTTACTCAAAATGGATTGAAATGCATAAAATTAAAAGTAAAGCAATAGCGGATGTCAAAAAAGTATGTTTATTGATGTTCAGTACCCACGGATTTCCGACAGAAATTGTTTCTGACAACAACCCTTTCGGAAGCCGTGAATTCAATAAATTTCTCTCTGAACATTCAATTCATTTAATAACCAGTAGCCCGCATTACCCTAAAGGACATGCGTTGGCTGAATCTGCTGTCAAAATATGCAAATCTATCCTAAAAAAGGCAGAACTGTCTAATCAAAACCCCTATCTACTTTTATTTCACTATCGGAATACCGAAACACAATCCACCGGTTATTCTCCAAGTCAACTAATGTTTAACAGGAAACTTCGGGATAAGATGACGATTAGAGAACAAAATCTTTTACCTAGAATACCTGATAGAATAAAGATTAAAAAACAGATCCGAAAAACGCAAGCATCTCAAAAAGGAAAGTATGATAGGAGAAGTAAAGAACTAGAAGAGATAGGTGATAAGGATCAAGTTTTATATCGCTATAATAAAAAATGGAGAAAAGGTGAAATAAACGGAAAAGCCGATTCGCCGAGATCGTTCTGGGTTCGAGGTGATAACGGCACCTACCGAAGAAATCGAAGGGATTTCATCAAAATTTCTAACAAAAGTTTGAAATCTGAGGAAACACACGTACCCTCAGAACCAATAAGCAACAATAATTACTACTTACGAAATAGAGCAAATATTGGAAAACCAAATTGGTATGGGATAGGATAATAGATTAAGGTATGATTCACAACAAAAACGTTTTATTTGCATGTAGAAGGTAACACTTCACGAATATTGTTGTTATTATTATTACTTACGGTTACGGATTGCATTAATGTATGTATTGTATATTCAACAGTTGTATGATGTTTCTCGTTTATTGTCACTTTCACCGTGTCACTTCACTTTACGAATTTAAATTATTAGCTAGTTGAAAATTGATAACTGTTTACCTAGCTTCACTGATTTGATTACAACTGAAGGTCGAGATAAAATGTGAACGGCCATTATGTACATCACTGCCTTGGGAATAAATTCCAAGAAACTGCCTTGTGAATCGGAGGATCGATCTGCGATCGATTTGGAAAGGAAAGATGTTGTAGGTTGCGTCTATCAACAATATTATTAGTTCTGATCGTTCTCGAATGAACGCTACGGTCGCCTTATGCACCGATTGTAATTAATCAGCTGATGCGCCCGCCACCTCCTACCTACACCGATCCCGATCCCCCTCTCACAGACTCTAGTCCGAGACCCCGTCTAATTAAAAAAACCATCCTCAATAAAATTGTAATAACAGTTAAAAAGTGCCGTATTTTATTTCTCATTCCTGACCACCAGATAAAACACAAAGTAAGACCTCTATTAATCTTATTATCGGACCAATATGGTGTAGAATTTGTGCAGAAACGATTCGAAGGAAAATGATAATTCACGAATCGCGAATAAGTACATATATCGGAAAATATGAGAAACGTTGAAACCTAGCCTTGATAGGTGTCCATGAATATCATCACGGTTAGATCAGAGTGAGGTACGCACGTAAATTGGTAGACGTCATGTTTGAATTATTCCACTCTACCCAGAATACCGAATTAGAGGAACACCAGTTGAATCTATTCGCCTAAAACACCAGAGGAAATCACAGCGATGATTTGCAAGGAGGCCTCATCGTGATATGACTTTTTCTCCTCAGCAAAATACGTAGAAACGTAAGATAAAGAGATAAAAAAATTGCGCTAATAGAAGCTGGGATAACTCCGTCTGAAACCTCCGAGTGAAGAACCATGAGTCACCGGGGAATGAACTGACTCCTCTTACAAGGAAGTTGCGGTTGATTCGGTAGTTCGTGGTTTCAAAAGAAGATATGGCTCGAAGGAAATAGCATAATCATGGGCCGTCACAGTTCAAGAATGTCTGGAGAGTGGGGTACGAGGATGATATTGCGTGCTAGAGTAAGCCATTTGCACAGTGGTGCACATTTTGCACTTGGGACCATTCAAAAAGTTTGCACTCGTAGCACCATCCGAGGTCATGGGTGGGGGGGGGGTCAAATTATTTCAATAAATCGAGAAACACTGAAACGTCCAATTTTGGTCGAAGTAACGTCGATTTTTGCTAATGCGGGGTGGAAGATAAGGAATATCAACATCATTGTGATATTACTGGAGTCATAACAGTACTCAAGTACTCAATTAGTGCAATGCGGGTGGTTTTGCAGAGAAATAACGGTACTACGAAAACCCACCGAAATTGGTTACAAATCCAACATAATTTTGAATTTAGAACCCACTGGAGAGGTTCATACAAATTATTTACCCCTGTGTAACCTATCATTCAAGTCACAATTTGTAGAGGTATGTGATATCAGATGAACCTCCTATACTTAATAATATTATCAAGAGTCCTTCGTTTGTGGGGCAGTCCAACTGACGTTCTCTCCTTAATTAACGTCGAAAATAATGCGGAGCCTTTTAAGAAATTTCATGGTTGGCCAAAGGAAGTTGCGCAACTTCCTCGAAGTCCGCATCAATTCTCGTGAGACCTGCTCCGCCCTTAGGTAGAGAAGTTGGAGAAAAGATGAGGTTGAAGGTGGGCGACTATTTAGACACTGCTGTTGAGCAACATCCGAATAATCTCTTTTGTCGTTATTCAACAAACAGTTGTATTTTGTGAGAGTAATATTTTAAAATAAATAAGTAAAACATGATTGGCTCTTTTTATTCCTCGCCATCGAAGATATCGAAGCTTTGTATTCGTGGAGCAGGTCAAATAAATTTCCTTGAGAAAAAAAAATAAGTAAAGTTAAGTAAACAGCAAATTGGATTTTCGTCCGAATGCCATTCCTGCAGTTGAGAGTTTACTTGTATCACTTACTTGTGTTCATTGTTTGCATCATTACTGACGAAGTGACATGTAGATCGCATCAGATCTTCCTTCTACCTGTCATTCAAAGTACAACCCTGCCGCTTCAACAACTATTCATGGGTACCTCCATACCAGTGATTAACTCTGTTAATTACACTAGATTACAAAATTTAGGGGTGGTCTGGCTGCCTCGTTCTTTCACCACTTTTTTTATGGTATTTGGTGCGCTAAATCCGTATCTGACGTCAGTTTTTTATGTTTACGTCGGATTTTCAAGATATAGCTAGTTTTAAGATTTTTCTAGTTCTCACTTTTCTTCATTTTTTAGTGAAAACTCATCTTGCTCAAATCTCCTCAAAAAGTACTCAGACTTATAGGAAATTTCATTTAGAATCCGAATATGTACTTAGTTTTTAAGTAAAACTGTGTTAAACCCCCTATTTTCCACAAAACGTACCAAAAAACACCGGTTCTCAACGTTTTTTCTTCGGGTTTTCCCTTACATTTTGCCACTTGAAAAAAAAATTAAGGCTAAAAAAAATGTTCTCGGGCCTTTACTTTGTAGGGGGGACACCCCAGAGGAGAATGAGACTAATCGCAGCCTCCTAAACCCATTAATATCGAAGGAATGAGCTTTTTCATGGCACTGAGATGAAAAATCACAAAAACCGTTAGTTAATTTTTCGAGATAAGTATGTGCGTTCCTAAATCTGTTTTCCTCAAATGGATTTTCCTTTCTTCTAAATGTTTTATGCTTGTCACCTATTAAGAGTAAGATCGAAAATAGGTACTCAAAGGGGGAGTAAATCATAATTGGGAAACTCTTGTTTTGTTAAGTGATTTTAATTCAGTTTTACAAACGAAACACAATAAACTGCAGAAAAGTTTACGGTGTAAATCTTTTTCATGAAGGCTCAGATGAATCAAAAGTTGGTATAATGTTTGGTTATTCTTCCACCTCAGAGGTATCATCGCCGGCATCTATGTAGAGAAAACTTCGCCGCCTGAGGTAAATCTCTTTTTAAGGCCCAACAATAGTCCGCCATCATGTGAACTTCCCAATACCCTTTGTACCGTTCTTCCATGGTTTTATATCTTGGTGGAACCTCTGAGGTGGAAGCATAACCAAACATTATACCAACTTTTGATTCATCTGAGCCTTCATGAAAAAGATTTACACCGTAAACTTTTCTGCAGTTTATTGTGTTTCGTTTGTAAAACTGAATTAAAATCACTTAACAAAACAAGAGTTTCCCAATTATGATTTACTCCCCCTTTGAGTACCTATTTTCGATCTTACTCTTAATAGGTGACAAGCATAAAACATTTAGAAGAAAGGAAAATCCATTTGAGGAAAACAGATTTAGGAACGCACATACTTATCTCGAAAAATTAACTAACGGTTTTTGTGATTTTTCATCTCAGTGCCATGAAAAAGCTCATTCCTTCGATATTAATGGGTTTAGGAGGCTGCGATTGATCTCATTCTCCTCTGGGGTGTCCCCCCTACAAAGTAAAGGCCCGAGAAAATTTTTTGTAGCCTTAATTTTTTTTTCAAGTGGCAAAATGTAAGGAAAAACCCGAAGAAAAAACGTTGAGAACCGGTATTTTTTGATACGTATTGTAGAAAATAGGGGGTTTAACATAGTTTTACTTAAAAACTAAGTACATATTCGGATTCTAAATGAAATTTCCTATAAGTCTGAGTACTTTTTGAGGAGATTTGAGCAAGATGAGTTTTCACTAAAAAATGAAGAAAAGTGAGAACTAGAAAAATCTTAAAACTAGCTATATCTTGAAAATCCGACGTAAACAGAAAAAACTGACGTCAGATTCGGATTCAGCGCACCAAATACTATAAGAAACGTGGTGAAAGAACGAGGCAGCCAGACCACCCCTAAATTTTATAATCTAGTGTTATTCCACAAAGGTTTACTAATTTTCGTCTGCAGCTTTGCCATTGTCAATTTTGTTTTTTTACCCACCAACCATAGGTACTACTATAGTTAGTGCCTCAGGGATCCTTCAAGATGAGCAATGAGACGATTAACAATCTTCAAACGTTGATTCTCCCTCATTTCTTTCAAACTCTCAAGGCACGTTACAATATGCAAAATACAACATAATATTTATACGTTATTTTGTTGATTGGGGCAATCAAAGAATGGACAAAAGAATGTGTAGTTCTATTAATAATTTCAAGTCCTATTTTTCAAATAAGAATGAATTTTGACATTTTATGTCTTTACTTTGACACATAGATATCAAGAATAATAGGAAAGAGTTACTGACGAGACGAACACGTTTATCACTTGAGTAGAACTGATTCATTAGGAAGAGGTGGTAGCGCCTACTACCTGACCACTGATGGAGCCCACCAACGCCCCCACTTGGAGCCCAAGCCCAACTCAATAGTAGAAACGAAAAGCATTACCAAAATAGCTGCAAATTATTACACAAGCGTTTAAAAATTTTTTTGTACATCACTCGCCATTGCCACTACCTGCCAAACATATTTCGTTCCACAAACAAGTTCATTTTGACGAAATAACCGCTTCACTTTCGAGTTGTGGGTTCCTTCGTATGGAAATGTGATTATTGGTTGCCGAGGAAGCAATACTGAATACACTCGAAGAAACAAAATTTGTTTCTTGTTTCGCTATTTAATAGCGATCGGATTTTAGTTAGGTAGCTGAAATTTCAACGGATAATAGTTCTCTTTAGTGATTCACCATCGTGATTCTGTTTTATCGAAGGAAAACCCTTCAGTTCTCGTAGGGAGCGAACGGTTTGTCCTACAGAGCTCTGTATGGTCTCTAAAAATTCAAAACTATCAAAAAATTGTGAAAAACAAAACTATTATTTTGAGAGTTTTCTAGCTAGGGCACTCTTGAAAATGTCAAGCCTTCATTTGCACCCCTTAGAAGTGACTGAGATCGACCAAAAGCTTCGGGGCACAACTAGACCCCAAATGGAGCCCATGCACTAAATCTCATCAAAATTGGTCTATGGTAACTAAGAAAAGTGCAGAGTACGGCGTACGGCAGACGGACGACCAAATATTTATTCGATTTTCGGGTTCAACGTACCTTGAAACGTAAACCAACAAATTTTGAGGAGGGGGGGGGGGGGGGGGGTTAAACTTTTTTTTTCTTCGTCAATTCCGAAGGTTCATTATTGAAAATAATAAGCAAAAACAAACGGTTGGAGTTGTGAAGCTATAATAATATTATGTGAAAGGCTGATCAAAAGAGAACCAGGTGCAACTCAATAATAATTATGCAAGATTAAGATTTTTTTGAATACCACGGGTTTGATTATTTGAAATAGTCTAACTAAATTTGAATTTAAGACAAATATCAAACTATAGAATTTCATAGTTTGATTCAAATTTAGGTAGACTTTAGGTAATCTATACCTACCTAAAGGCTATGCCTACTTTAGGTAGGCTTTAGGTAGACTATAGAATTCTGCCTAAATTTGAATCAAACTATAGAATTCTATAGTTTGATAGTTGTCTTAAATTCAAATTTAGGTAGACTAATTCAAATAATCTATCATATAATAATCAAACCAGTGGTATTCGAAAAAATCTGTACCCTGTCAGCAATAATTCATCTTTCATCTTTCAGGTGTGTTGAGAAAAGTAAAAATGTAGTCTTCTGGGCTGGTGAGATACAACTTTCCAATTAAGTAAAATAATATTCATCGGGAATGCCCATGAAAATCCGCGCCTATTGAACTTGGAGCGTTCGCAGGGTCGGTTGACGGGGGTCGTTTTATTATTATTATCTCTTGGCGAACCACCAATGTTTGGCGGCGGAGCTCCGAAATAACGAAATAACCTCGCGGAATGCCGGAGGGTCCAATGCCGCGAAACAAACTCCCCGTCCTATCGTCGGGACACCAAGGCCTCATCCACTATTCCACCATCGAACGAGGATTTCCACGGCTCCTTGTTCCCGCATCCCATCTGTTGCTTCCATATCGAAACGGCCTTTCCTTTTATCAGAGAAAGGAATAAACGGAGGTTGAATAGAACAGCACGAATAAATGAGCGAATTTACGATGAATAAATTTTTATCATTTAGCATGAATTTATAATCTTAATTTTGCACCCCTTAGACTTACATCAACCAAAATCTTCGGGACACAACTAGACCCCAAATGGAGCCTACATACCGAATTTCATCAAAATCGGTAAATGCTAAGTGAGGAAAGTGCCACGTACGGCGTACGGACGGCCAACTTTTTATTCGATTTTTGGATTCTACGTACCTTGAAACGTAAACCAACGAATTTTGAGGGGGTTAAAAATTTTTTTCTTGGTCGATTCCAAAGGTACATTATTGGAAACAATAAACCAAAACCGGTTGTATGTACGATCCGATGTATAATTAGCTAATCTTTATGTACCTTGCACTAACCTCTTACGAGACCGTCAACACGGCAGCCTATACAATCCCTGAAAATTTCATCAACATTGAGTGGAAAATGTAGAAGTTGTGGCATTTATCATTTTTTCACGTTTGCGCGTGCGCAGCGGCTGCTATCAATCCGGGGGCAATGATTTTCACGGAGGACCGGCAGCTATCCAACCAACACAATCTTTGAATCAAAATCGGGTAGAAAATGTGGAAGTTATGCCTGTTATAAGTATTATACGTTTGCGCATGCGCAGGGGCTACTATCGATCCGGGAGCGATGATATTGACATCTACATGCCAACCCACGCAATCCCTGAAAATTTAATCAGGAAGGATTTCAAGACAGTAACAAAGACAGACAGACATGGTACCGAAATTGTTCAAGGTCTAAAACGTAAAACGCGAGTGGAAACTTTTATTTTTGAGAACTTTTTCCTTTCAATCTTGAAGAGTGAAAACAATGCTTCCTCTACCGTGGTACATTCGGATGCTAAATGTTCAGTTGCATTCCGTGATTCAGAGCTTCTTGAATTATGTACGCGGTTTTTTCTGTATGTGGACAATTCCACTTCTTGGGCACAACTACACAACATTATGGTCCGATTTTAATGAAATTTTTGGGGTCGATGAGATCCCCAAGAATTCCATCAAAATTGAACCAATAGTAGCGTATTCTCATACATGAGCGTTGAATTGCCAAAACATCAATTTCTTACATTTCAATAGCTCGGTATTGCTCAATTTTGGGGAGTTGGCTGGAAGAATTACTCTCTGATCAATATGTGAAAACGTTACAAATGATTAAAAAACGGTTCATTACTTTTTTGTAATAATCTTCCAGCTGCAAGGAACACGGCTTTTCCATATTACCATGCAACTAACCTTATGAAAATATTAGCGCGCAAGTTCATTTTGACAGAAAGTATCTTAGATCAAAACATCGTTATTTCAGTCGTGGGTGCCTTCATTAACGATTTTTTAATAACGACTATTTCCAAAAAGATTACCAGACTATCAAACTAGACAATTTCAAAGACTATGATATAGTTTTTGAAATATTATTTCAAATTCAGGCAAAAATGTTACCATACAATCAAACGACGAGATAAATGTTTTTTAAATGTAATTTCATCACTTCTACTCCTACGTTCGTTCCATAATTTTTAGCATCCACAATAAATCCTAATTAAACCTGCTTAATACATAATAACTTCTGTTGTGGTCATTTCGTAATAAATTAAATAGTACTACCTGTTCATTTAAATTCCTCTCGTCATCTACTCTTGAAATTTTATTGCGATCGCCGGTCCAAATCACTTTATTTCAATACCTAATGTTTTCATTCTCTAAATGAATTAATTTTAGAATTGTTTCACAAACGAGATAATTGCGCTGAACTCATTATCATCAGGAGAGGGTTTGAAGCGGAATATGATGAAAACGAAAGAATGGAATGAACACTTCGGATGAAAGCCCCATTTTGTGTCTGGACTAATAAAACAAAGCCGCCTCGATTCTTCCCCATCTCTGAAAAACCTCCTCTTGTTTATTTTCAAACCCCCGGAAATTAAAGTGCAAAAAGGCTTGAAAAGGGAAAAGGCCTATGAGCAAACCCGGTCGCTGAAGGGTTTCGAGCGAAGGGTTGAGAGAATGTCGGTTCGAGTTGAATACGTTGCGGAATGAAGCGAGTTTCAACGTTTCAAACGATGACGCTTCCAGTGTTATTAGATGAGAGGGTGAGGAGAGGAGGAATATTTCTGAAGAGGAAATTACTTGAATCATCCTTGCACTGAGAGAATTACTGAAAGGAAGAAATGCGTTCATTATTTATTCATGATGTACAAATGCAAATTCATCTTAAATTCGAATTAAAATCGAATGATCTACGAACTTTGTGTACTATCCAACGAAACAGACCGAAATTCAGAAAGACAGAAGGTTATTAACGTTGTTCAGAAAGCTGTTGAAGCAATCCTCGACTGGTGGAACCTTTTTCCCCAAACAGTCATATGAAGTCTTCACATCTTCCTATTCAGAATGATGACATGAAACTTGACAGTCAGGTTTCAAGACCGTAGGTACCAAATTTGAGATCGGAGATTCAAAATGATCGACCCCCATTCTGAGAGAGTGAGCCCTCAGTTGCTAACCCCTTGAAATTGTATGGTCTTAACTACATCAGCACTACAATAAGCTTCGCAAAGATTCATCACATCACGCATAAATCATGAATACAATCGCATATTGATTAAATATCATCGCATACTCAATGAATATAATATTGCAGTGACCTTATTTTACATGATGAACAATTGAACGGCTAATTACTAAAATATTCGTTTAAAGTAGTCTCATAGTTAAAACCAGGACAGCTCAAATTACAGAAATATATCTGGTGTTGTTGGAATTGTTTGTGAAGTTCTAGTGGACGGACACCATAATCGTTGATTCAGCCGTAAAGAGTAATAAAATTACGCGAACTTACTATATTTTCGCACGATGAGCCTCTCTAGTAATGACATAATGACTGAAAAATTTGGTTTAAAACAATTGCCATATACCAAGAAGAAAGTTCAACCCTCGCAGAAAAAATCGTAGCAATCGATGCAGCCATTTAAGTCACTAACAGACGGACTGTAGGGTGGAGTAGAATTTTACAGTTCCAATCCTACAATCTAATAAAAATCTCATTATTGATTCAATTCCTCCCGAATGGCGCGCTTTCAGGAAATGAATAAATAATTTCAGGATTTCGTAATGGTAATGGAGAATTGAGTGTTTAACTTTAGTAAAAGCATACCTAATAGATTTTCGAAATGTCACATCTCGTTCGCTCGAGCCACTGAAGGTAATTTGAATACGTCAGGCGCATCCTGTTGTTTACATCTGACTCAGGAAGTGATGACAACCACAAATAGACTCGTTCGACTCTGACCTCATAAGAAAAGGACATCAACTTAGAAAAGGAACTACGAATACGTTGAGGCAAACGAAACCTACTCATGAATGAGTGAGCGGATGAATGAGCCTTCGTTCGTCTTTGTCACTCCCTATACACGATGAATTGAGATATTGGCTCTAACCTGGAGAAAAGAATAGCACTTTCTGATGTCATACGAGGCGTTCAGACGAAGTGGCTTTAGTAAACTGGAAATTGTGTGTGATTGGAATTTCATTTGTTTTATCACCATTTATCGAGTGTTACTACGATAAGGTTTTTATTTACAACGACACAAGAGAGAATATTGAGCACAAATGGTTTGTGTTTGTATTTATATAAATTGCAGTTGAATACAATTTACTGATTTCAGATTGTTGCCGATGGTGCAGAAGCGATGTATATCACGGAGAAAAAATTTAGCAGAGACTCCTCTGCTAGCGTTTTGAACTGAAATAACATTTTGAACTGTCACTTTGGCGGTTCTCTTAGAGTATACTAGTGAGAAGGTATCATTGACTAAAGCGATGAATGTATTATCTCAATTTCGAGATGCCGACAACATCAAGAGCAAACAAGTCGTGCCTGTTGCTCCTTTCCATCCCTCGTCTCAGTCCAGGGCCGTACAGTTCATTTGTATCAATGTATCCCACAAGAGAAGGCTGCTGGACGTTGGGGTCTTTATTGAGGTCTTATGACTGAGTGACGTCCCTCGTTAGCTTCCCTTTTCCCTTTGAAATTCTCCCCCCAACTCCACATACCTCCAAGCCGACTTTTTTTGGGCAAAGATAAAATAACCAGCGCTTCGTTTATAGATAACAATAAAAAATCCCTAGTTACGAAGGGTAGACGGTACAACTCCGGTGACAAATCTTGTGGATTCCACCACCTCATTCACGTCTTTATTCTCCCCTCTCTATGTTCCTTCACGCTACAGTTCATTCATATTTATTTCGCCACCGCACTAAATCAGACCTAGATAAGCCTCGCCATCTTCTTCGCAAGAACCGTAATAAATTGCGGCGCGTGTTGCAGCCTCCAGGGACGGGGTTGTAGCGACGTGGGACCTGATATTATTTATATTACACCCCCTTGGTCGTGTATTCGATGGGAAGAGGAAAGTTTTGACAAAAATGCTGAGTTGCAGAAACTACTTCTCTATTCAATCGGGAAAACTTTGTCCAGCCAAAAATTCTTACAGCATTAAGAATCCTTGGGCTTAATAAAATATTAATTACCACAAAGAGGAAAACATGAAGAAAATGCTGGCGTTGGCGAATTTTGTAACATACATGCTTATGTTTCAAATTATCTTCAATGACTAAGCTGTGTGTTTGGTTATTTTTACTCATCACTACAAAAATTTCGAAAGCTTCAATTAGGAATTCATGCTGCAAATAAGAAAAAAATTAGTCGTTTCAAAATCAAAATTATGTTTCTGAACTTGTTAAATAATTTTGGTTCCGTGAATGTCTGTTTGCATGATGTACAATAACACTGTAATTATGGATTAATTACATTATTGGATTTAATTGGTCATGCAAGGGCAAAGATCATTCAACTCAGAACTCAAAGGTTTTCTCCGACACAACCAGAAATATGGGTATTTTTGAATCGATGAAATTCCTCATACATGATCCTAATCCTAAAATATTAAACAAAGGTACGTGACAATACTGAAGCTAGGAATCTACAATGTCTAAAGACATCTACTAAATTGATCAAAATTGCCTGAAAACTAAGAAAAAAAATAGTTTTTTCGCTCTTCATCTAGTGCAATGGGGTGTGCGCATGTATCGGAAAACCTGTTCATTGTTATTTTTAATCTAAACTAGACTTCTTTCCGAGAATATTGACACCTACTGCGATTTTCTAGCGTGAGGAGACCTTTTTCCACGATTTTTCAAAGTTTCGAATGTTTATGACGTCACAGTCGGCTGGCGGGTCCCGCCCAGGCGGGAGGGGCGCGTGACGTCATAAACATTCGAAACTGAAAAATCACAGAAAAAGATCTACTCATCCAAAAAGAGAACGGCTGGTGTCAAAATTCTCAGAATTAGGTCTACTTTCGATTAAAAATTTAAAAAAAAGGTGCAACCCACATTCATTTTTGCTCCACTAATATCGACTTTGTAAATTAATAAATAATACATACCTATTTTGAAATCATGAAACTATGTTTCTATTTCATCCTAGTACAAGCACGCCATTACGAATCCGAAAATTATTTGTTTGAATAGTATTATCAACTAACCTCTTTATGTTGCTGACTCTAAAATTTATCATGCATGTAATATGACCTACAAAATAACGGAATGTATACCCAAAGTCAGCGTGTGTATGTATTTGTAGCGTAAAATATATTTCAAACACATTCATTTTCCAAATAAAAAAGCTTGACTGTAAACCAGACAGAGTGTCCTAGAAGTGATGATCCAACTCCAGGGACCGATTCTGCGTGGTATTTCTAACAAAAAATCTCTTAGCAATTTTGTTTTTACAAGTTGTAATTGAAACTTAACTCCCGTTATTTAGGTACCAAGCAACTTACAATTTGAGGATATCTTCGGAAAAACCATTATATTTCCAAACTCTCAGAAGCACAAACAAGATCTTTTGAGAATAAACAATTTCTAAAACCCAAGTCAAAAAGAAAAAAATTTTTTTTTAACACAGAATGTGTTTTTGCGATGACCTACCGAAAAAAAATCGTCACGAAAAAGCGACAGAAAAAACCGTTACGCGCCTTTTATAATGATTTTCACGTGCAACCAAGCCGTTGGTAAGGAAATAGAACTCCCGCAGTGTTCATTGCACAGAAATTGTTCACCATTCGTTGGAAAGCTCTCAATTTATATAGTATTGCTTCCGAGTCTACCAAGGTAGCGGAAGCTTTGTTTTCACTTTTCAAGGACGAAAAAAAAACGTCTCCAAAATCAAAATTTTTTTTCTTGTAGTTACATATTTATTTATATAACATTTATAGGGTTTTAGACCAAATTAAATGTCTAACAATTATTTATTTTATTATTGCCAAAGACTCCACATTTATTATTGTTATCTAGCATCGCAAAAACACATTCTGTGTTCCTATGATTTCATACAGAGTATGGAAAAAGAAATAAACCGGGGGGTGCAGGGGGGCGGAGCCCCCCGCCGAGGCGCAAAGCGCCGAGTTTTAATTCAACTTTTTTATACCAGTTTTCACTCCAAATCTCTCACCATTTCCTAGGGGGCTCTTCGGAAAAAAATGACCAAAAAGTCAGCTTTCTAATTGTAAGCTCGTGACGTTACGTACGACTTCCTAAAGGGGGAGTTAATCAATGAATAAAGATTTGATGAGGAACCGTAACTGAAGGTTACGGGGTTCCAGTTTAGGGGGTTAGGACGCAAGTCGGAGGGGCTTGTTCCTATCGTTACTTAGTGTGTTGATCAGTTCCTAATTATACCTAAGAGACCTAGTGGTAGCTGCCACCAGTTTGAAATAAGTGTTCCTGTATGTCAAACAAAAGAAATAAAGGGACTAGGTACTTAAGGTTACTAGGAATGATGCGTTATACTTATCTGTTGGTAGCGATGTTGAAACGGCCGGTAGCAGGTGGCGGCGACACACTCTTGAAGTAACGATCTGTAATGCTTTGTTTTTTGCCTGAAGGGCTTATGTACCTGTGTATCGATATGAAAAGAAAATAAAGAAACTGAAAGTTACGATTGTTGTTACTGATTTATGAAGTTAACTACCTATTGCGATACACCATGAAAGATATTCGTCAGAACCAGGAGCGGGTGGTAGTCAGTGAAAAGGTGAGGTTGATTAGAGAACTACTTGTAATAATGAAAAGGAACGGTTCCTCCCGGTCCAATGATCCGGGAAGCCTGAAGGGCGATACAGTGTCGATATGTACAATGGTTTCTTGGATAAATGTTCTTTGGTGAATGATAATGTTGAAAGTTCCTGTAGGTACTAAAAGTTACGACTAGGTACAGTTTGTTTCGACAAAGTTAATCAGGTACTTAGAGTTACGATCACAATAGCTATGTTCCTATGAACCTTTCTATTACTGAGACACTTCGCACCACTACCTATTATTGGCCAATAGATAGGAATTTTTAGTCACTCACGTGGAAGGGGTACCGAAGCGAGTCCTTCGTTGATGAGGCGGAGATGTAAGGGGGTCGCAGGGTTCCGGACTGGTCCTTCGGCGTCCTCGTTCCTCGGTTCCTTGGGCTGGAGGTGTCGCGGAGTTTCCAGGGGAGGCAGGTCGGGGCAAGAGAGGGCACTTCTAAACTTTCCACACAGTTTAAAACCTAGTGCCAACACTTGTTGGAGGCGGGACAGTTTTTTTTTGGGGGTATCGAGCAGATTCGAGTCGGGACGATACAATACGGGAGGTTCGCTTTCAGGAGAAGGGAGAGAGAGCTTCGAGACAGGCTAATTAGGCGAGCATCAAAGGGGTTATGAGCTGGAATCGTTATGACAATGCTCTTTTACTCCTCATATCAGGTTGTCCAACTGAACACGCCGAAAAGCTGGTGATCTTGGGTAAGATGGATGTTGTCAGCTGGTCTGCTCTTCCATGCATGCTTTTTGGTTTATGTTCTGTGTTCCTTGGTGGTGTTTGGAGTGTTGGTGGGGGAGGCCAGTCCCAATTTCGGCCTTCTTTTCTCTTCTCTTTTCTTCCTTTCTCTCTCTCTTTTCTTCCTTTCTTCCTTTCTTCCTTTCTCTCTTCTTCCTTTCTTCCTTTCTCTCTCTCTTCTAGGACTTACTGCTGGCCAGGGCCTGCGATCATCAAAAAGGGGGGGGGATCAGGACTTACTGATGTCTGTGGCCTGTGACAATGGGGGTGGAGGGCGATCAGGGCTTACTGACGGCTGGGGCCTGAGATGGGGAATAGTGAGCAAGAGGGGGCTTGCTCACACTCCTCGCTCCTCCGGGAGCCAGTGCTCTCTTCAAGAGCGCTGGGTATGGGCAGCACCTTCGACGGATAAGCACGTCGAAGTGCTACCTCATACTTTTGCCTCCTGCATCCTGGGCACGTTGCGGGAATCGGGCGCTCGCTGTGGTCTTCCTCGCACGTTGGTAGGGGCCTGTCCATCTCGTGCGCCTTCTTCAACCTCTGCCAAAAGGTCTTGCAGGCCTGGCATCGGAAGTTCTGCAGTTTGGGAGCGGGTTTCCTGCAGATGGGACACTTCACTGGTACTTTGGCCGCCGACGACCTGTCAGGTCGGAGTACCAGTGGAGACACTTTCCGGGTTTCAGGGCACCTGGTCAACACAATCTGGGGCTCTCTGAGGGGAGTCGACATCCATGCCGCAAACTTCGGTCCAGGGGACATCTGGGTTGCCATGGATTCGAGGGACGCCTTGGTGGTGGACGGTCCAGGTTGTGGAGAGAGGGTTGCCAGGGCCTGGTCGGTGAAGCTCATCTCTGCTTGGGAGTCCGCACTCTTCTCCAGGGGCTGCGAAGGTAAAGGGGACGAGGGACGGGGTGATCCTGACGGCGACGAGGACTGCGAGGATGAGGGTGAGGACGAGGACGACGACGATGACGACGACGAGGACTCCGCATCTCTGGGCTTGGTCTTGGACCTCCTGCTTTTGGAACCCTTGGTCTCAGGACTCCTGGTCTTCGCCGCGGGTGGCTCCACGGCGTCCTGTACCGGTTCCGGTGCGGGCAACTCCACGGCCTCTGGCACTAGTTCTGGCTCGGGTTCGGGTACGGGCGTTTCAGGGCCGTACAGGGCTCGCAGGAACGCCTGTCTCTCAATTTCCCACTCCTTCTGCTTCTTCAGGAGGATGTCTCGCTCCTTGGCGATACGGTGGTAGGCCGGCATCCAACTGGCGACTTTGTTAATAGTTGCGATGGCGGCTTCACCAAGGAGGGATCTTGTCTGGTGTTCGTTGGAACTGACCAGAAACTTGACCAGGTCCGTCAGACTCGCGAGCGTGAACTGGGGGGAATAGTGAGGTTCGGGAGTGTCCAGAACGGTCTTGGAGAGTCGGCGAAGACGGCGATCTTCAGTTTTGAAGTAGCGATGGATGCTAGCCACATCAGGGTCAATCGGTGGTGGGCCTTCCCTAGTCAAGGGATTCTTTAATTGTTCCTGCGCCATCCTGAAATCAACCACACCCACCTGATAACATCCTACCCTTGGAAAAGTGGTATACCGCATTTACTTCATTTACGACTTCATGCAGGAACGGCTCAATTTTGATAGGGGTGGGATGTGTGGTCTCAGTTCAATCTGGACCCCCAAAATTTTCAGGTAAGGTTCTCATTTGTTTTCAATTGACCTGAAGGGTCCACTTCAATTTGGTGACCTGAAGGGTCCAATTTCAATTTGATGACCTGAAGGGTTCAATTTCAATTTGATGACCTGAAGGGTCCAATTTCAATTTGATGACCTGAAGGGTTCAATTTCAATTTGATGACCTGAAGGGTCCAATTTCAATTTGATGACCTGAAGGGCCCGTCAAATTCGCGATCTCCAATTAAGGTATGTATTTATGTTTTGTGTGTTTTAATTTTGTTGGTGCCACCAAATTTTTTTAATTTGGTGCGTTCGTATTTGTGTGGTGTGTCCTATATGTTTTATTGTTTGTATTGTATGTTCTACATGTTGTGTCTTTTGTTTATGCTGTGTAATGTGGAGCGTTTTATTGTTTGTGTTGTGCGTTCTATATGTTGTGTTGTTTGTGTTGCATGCCTTATATGTTGTGTCTTTTGTTTGTGTTGCATGTCTTATGTGTTGTGTCTTTTGTTTGTGTTGCATGTTTTGTGTGTGGTGTTTTATTGTCAGTAATTGTCTTGTGTGTTTCAGGTACCCTATTTTCGTCAGTTAGTTCGTCGAGCTTTTCCCGTATGGATGTGTTCGTAATTCACCGGCTTTCGGGGACGGAAAGAATATCTGGGAGGGGACTCGGAAGTCTCTTCGAGCATCTCAGCGGTGTTGGCTTCGTTGTTCCCTCCAGGTGATCCTTCTGGTGGAACGGTTGATTGTTCACAGAGTTCGCTGGTGGTGGTGGAGAACTGGATGTTCGTATCTGGGGTTGAGCTACCTCTAGTTTCCTGATTCGTGGAGTCTTGTTGTCCCGATGTTCCTGGTGTCGGCATTTCTTCGGTTATCATCATTGGTGTCGGTTGGGGAGTCTCTGGTGGGACGACCTCATCTCTTTCTTCCGGGAATGGTATATCGGGCCCATCGTCATCGAGTTCCATCATCATCAAGTCCTCCGGCGGTTCCTCAACGGGAGTTGGTGTAGTAGGTCGTTCGTGTCCCAATTCGGTCACACGATCTACAAAGGCTTCATCGGGTACACCTGCTACAAATGCGGGTTTTAACCTGTTGATGTGTATCGTTTGGCGACGGATATCCGGGGTATCACGGATTTCGTAGGTAACCGGTGTATGTTTCATCGTTACGATCCAGGGGCCTGACCACGGGCTCCACAATTTTCGAGCTTCTCCGGAGGGTGGTTGGGCCTCTCGTAAGTACACGCGTTCTCCGGGTTCGAACGATCTTGCTGCCAGTCGAGAGTTAATGACATTGCTCCTTCTTTTCCAGGCATCGTGAAGACACTGGATTGCCGCGTTCCTGGCTGCTTTCAGATGTTTCAGTATATTCGCTCCGTCGGGTTGAGGCTGAAGGCTTTGGAGCGTCTCGTTAGGAAGTCTCAACTCACGGCCGAACGTTAAAAAGTTGGGGGTGAACCCTGTACTTTTGTGAGGGGTGGCTCTGTAAGCCGCCAGGGCCACGGGTAGAACGGACTCCCACTGTGTGGTTTTCTTGACTATCTTGGCCAGAATGTTCGCTAGGGTTCGGTGGAACCTCTCGCACACGCCGTTCCCTTCGGGGTGGTATGCGGTAGTGAACACTTGACGTATTCCCCATTGTAGACAGAGTGCTCGCGTGGATCGGGCGGTGAACGCCGTCCCTCGATCCGAGACTAGTCGTTCGGGTACTCCGTGGGTCGGGATATAGCGTGTAGCGAGGATACGTGCAACTGTTCCGGCAGTACAATCCGAGACAACGAAAGCTTCGGCGTATTTTGTGAAATGGTCGATAGCTGTAAGTATATACTTTTGGGTGACTCCGGACGTGACTGGTCCCACGAAGTCAATACCCACGATCTGGCCGGGCCCGTCCGGAAGAAGAGGTTTTTGAATGGGGTGTCTCAGCCCACTTGGTGTGTTCCGGCGTTGACAAGTCTCACAACGACGCACATATTCTTTCACTTCTCTGGATAGGTTTGGCCAGTATCCCAACCTTCTCACCATTTTCTCCGTCACTTCCGCACCTGGGTGTCCCGCCCATTCGTTCCGATGGCACCTATTCAGCAACCAATCCCTTAACGAGGCCGGCATGAGTGGGACCCACTCGTCCTTGTGGTCCAGTCTGACTTGAATTTCTAAGACTCCGTTGTTTCGCCTAGTCTGGTGTCTTCGACATAGGAGTGCAGTGGATTGTACCCATGGGTCCAAATTTTGTGCTGCTATCATGAGCTCTCGAGGGAATTCTAGTGTGACGATCGCGATGTCCACTCTACTTAAGCTGTCAGCATGTGCCATTTTGGTTCCTGGACGGTATCTGGGGATGAAATCGTATTCGGCTAACCGTAGAACCCAGCGGCCGATTCGCGAGGTGGGGTCTCGGAGTCTCATGGCTGCTGTGATGGCCATGTGATCAGTTTGGAGTTCGAACGTCTGTCCCAATAAATATTCCTGGAAGTGCCGAATCGCCCATACTACGGCTAGGAGTTCACGTTCCGTTACTGAATAACGGGTCTCCGCGGGATTTAACTTGCGACTAGCGAAGGCTATCGGTTTCTCGTTTCCGTCGTATTCTTGAGACAACACCGCTCCCAACGCGGTTGCGGACGCATCAGTGGCCAAAATGAAGGGTTTTGATAGGTCCGGATAAGCCAGTACTGGTTCCTCTGTCAGTCGCGTCTTCAATTCTTCAAAGGCTTGTTGATGTATATCCGTCCATTCGTACGGGTTGGTCTTTTTCAGTAGGTCTGTCAGTGGTGCCACGATTTTCGCGAAGTCGGGAACGAATCTGCGGTAAAACCCCGCCAATCCTAAAAAGGACTTCAGTTTTGAGGCGGTTGTTGGTATCGGAAAATTCTTCACTGCCTGAGTTTTCTCGGGTTCCGTGCAAATTCCTTGTGGAGTAACCCTATGTCCCAAGAAGCGCACTTCCTCCCTTAGAAATTCGCATTTACTGAGGTTCACCTGTAACCGGGCGTCCCGCAGTCTATCAAATACCTGTCGGAGTTTATCAAGATGTTCTTCGAGGGTTGCGGAGAATACAATGACGTCATCCAAGTAAACTAGGCAATTGTTTCCCAAGATGCCATCCAAGACGTTATTCATCACCCTTTGAAAAGTAGCCGGGGCATTCTTTAGTCCAAAGGGCATCTTTTCGTACTGAAAGTGTCTTCCAAGTACTGAAAATGCAGTCTTTTCTTTCGTGTCGTCGTGTACGGATATTTGATGGTAACCCGAAATTAAATCAATGGTAGAAAACCATTTACATCCTCCCAACAGGGCAAGAGTTTCTTGTAATCTTGGTATTGGGTAGGCGTCTCCTTTCGTTATTTTATTCAGTTGTCTAAAATCAGTACAGAATCTCCATTTTTGTTCCTCCCCAGGGGGCGTTTTCTTTTTCACTAGGAGTACCGGGGCGCACCACGGACTCGTGGAGGCACTGATAACCCCTGTGGCCAACATATCTTTGATCTGTGTCTCCACAACTTCACGGAGAGCATGGGGAACGGGGTAAGGTTTATGATGGACGATTTCTGGTTGCGTTACGGAAATTTGATGGGATACTTCTAAGCTACAACCCTCGCCTTTTGGGGGCTTGAACAGGTCTTGATAGTTCATTAGGGTTCTTTTCGCTAGAGCTTGTTCCTGATTTTCCATGTGTGCGAGTTTCTGGTCGATGAGGGGTTCCATTTCGGGTTGGGGTTCGTCCCAGTGATCTGTGGGAATGACTTCCCATTCCTCCATATCGATGTTGTTTGTCGCATCGTCGATAGCCCCAATGTCAGCGGTAGGGTGTAGTTCCGTTCCCCGATTGACGGGTGGAACGTCTCGTTCCTCCGTATTTGGAAGTCTGAATCGGGGTATCGACACGTCCCGTTCCTTCGTTCCGGGGGATCGGAACGTCCCGTTCCTCCGTTCCGGTATATCCGTATGGGGGGATCGACATCCGGGTGGAACGTCCCGTTCCTCCGTCTCGGGTTGTCCGTATGGGGGGGTCGACACTCCGGGTGGAACGTCCCGCTCCTCCGGCTCTGGATGTCTGAATGGGGGGATCGACACTCCCGATGGAACGTCATCGTCATGGCACATGTCCCAGTACCTTGGTTCTTCGAGGGTTAGGCTTGTTCCAGTCCCGATCCGATGTCTTGGTAAGTATTCTTCAAAAGTTATTCGAGGGGTGTCGGATGGTTCCACCTCGTTCCGAGGTGCGGAAGCTACCGCCACCACCCGAGAGGTGCTGGGGAGGAATGTATTCGTGCCATCATCAAAACTCAGACACCGCAACACAGTGTCCTCCCTCCTCCCAGGCGGCGAAGGAACTCCCACACGACTCAGACCGCAATACGTTCCTTCGGACTCGTCGATTCTAGACGCGGTATCGCAATTCAGTTTCATAAACGGTCCTGTAGTTAGTGTCAGGGGGACTCGTTTCAGCACGTCCAGTCCCAGTAGATCGAGATGTGCACACCTTCTGGCAAACACCAGGAAGGTATGTTGGAACCGGAACTTTCCGATGCGCGTCTCGAGATGCTGTTCTCCCGCGAAGGGCAATAACGCTCCGTCCGCTCCCCACGCGACAGTCTTGGTAGGTACCACCGGTATCCCCGCCACCGGACGAGCTAACACCGAAAGTGCCGCACCCGTATCAATTAGCATGGACCGAGTCTCGGGTCCTAGTCCCACTTCAATTCTGAGGGTCCGCACCATCGGTTGTTCGATAGCGGTTACGCATAGGTCCGTTGGTTTCGGGGTTTTATACCGGTTCACTTCGTTCAGGTGTTCTGTTTCTGCCGGAGGTTGAGATATCGGTAGTAGTTTCTTCTTCTGAGGACAGCCGTCCTCGAGGTGCTCACGACACCCGCAGAAATTGCAGAAAATGGTACGCTGCGGACTCTTTGGACAGTCCACCGGGAAGTGGTCCATTCCCGCGCAAAACATGCAGGGGTACCGGGGGACCGGCTTGTCACAGTTCCGACCGTTCCGCTCGTCACTGTTCCAACGGTTCCTGCGGTCCTCCCCAACTCGCTGTTCCCTTTTCGGTGCCGTTTGGTCCCTACGGGGGCATCGCGCGGCGAAATGGTTCGCCCCTCCACAATTGTAGCACCTCATGTCCGACACTGCTGCCAGGTCCCATCGTTCCTCGAGGTCCTCCGTATCTGTCAATGTCTCTTCCAGTTCTTCGGCCCGATTCAGGGCGGCACGTAGAGTCGTGGGTCGATTGGTTACTAGGAACGCACTCATTCTCTTCCCCACACCCCTAACGAAAGCACTAAGGGTTTTCCGTTCGACCCACTCGTTTTTACTCAAGCGGTCCAGGTGCGTTCCCTCCTCCAACACGGCGCATCGGGCTAGGCTTCTAATGCGGTCCGCGAACTGTCTGAGGGTCTCCGACGTGTTCCTTTTTACGGTCCATAAAAGCGCCGCGGCGTGTTGAGGGTTTTCTCGGCGGAACCAGGTTAGCATCTCGTCCCGGGTCGACTCGTACGCGTTGTCACAGTCGATGGTGTCATCCCTATCAATTAGGAATTGTTTCGCCGTTCCTCTGGTTTTCGTTCTCAGTAGTCTTAGTTTCTGTTTTTGGGATAACCCGTTCGTCACCGCGTCGAAATTGGCGAAGAACGACCCGACGCTAAGTGACCCCGGAACATCTGGGTCCCACGGTTCCAGTTCCAGTAAGAGGGAACGTGGAATTCCGTTCTTGTCCTCGTCACAGGTTGTTGCATGGTACTTTTTTAGGAGGATGTTCATCTCCCTCATGGTTTCGGTGAGAGTATCCACCGCATCTTTTGTCTGGAAGGGTTGCGACCCTTCTCCGAGATCGTCCGCATCCGATACCGACATGTTTAGGATCGCACTATAGAAAGCAATAGGTAATCACTGCACAGCCGATACGGTAAGCTTCGAAAAGGTCAAGGTCGGTCGTAAGTGTGTGTTACGCACCTGTGTGACGACACAGGGAGTATTTGTGTGAAAATATGAGGTGTTTTGTAACGGGTAGGTATAGTTTAAGAGCCGATGTCGTATTCCCTTGTACCACTTTTCCTTGGTGTTCTTAAGATAGGATGTTATGCTACCTACCTACCACCACTCAAAGTTCTGACTATATCGTTACGAATTTATTGAAAAGATTTTAAAGGAAGGTACGGCTCGTCCCAAACACAAATGGAACTAGTGGATCCGTGCGGGGCGCACCACACACAGTTCGGGCAAGACACCTGTTTCGCAAACCTAAGTTGTTGGAACAGGAGCGGTACCGCGAACTGCGATTCGCAAGATCCCACCGTTTGCCACCAATTTGTAAGCTCGTGACGTTACGTACGACTTCCTAAAGGGGGAGTTAATCAATGAATAAAGATTTGATGAGGAACCGTAACTGAAGGTTACGGGGTTCCAGTTTAGGGGGTTAGGACGCAAGTCGGAGGGGCTTGTTCCTATCGTTACTTAGTGTGTTGATCAGTTCCTAATTATACCTAAGAGACCTAGTGGTAGCTGCCACCAGTTTGAAATAAGTGTTCCTGTATGTCAAACAAAAGAAATAAAGGGACTAGGTACTTAAGGTTACTAGGAATGATGCGTTATACTTATCTGTTGGTAGCGATGTTGAAACGGCCGGTAGCAGGTGGCGGCGACACACTCTTGAAGTAACGATCTGTAATGCTTTGTTTTTTGCCTGAAGGGCTTATGTACCTGTGTATCGATATGAAAAGAAAATAAAGAAACTGAAAGTTACGATTGTTGTTACTGATTTATGAAGTTAACTACCTATTGCGATACACCATGAAAGATATTCGTCAGAACCAGGAGCGGGTGGTAGTCAGTGAAAAGGTGAGGTTGATTAGAGAACTACTTGTAATAATGAAAAGGAACGGTTCCTCCCGGTCCAATGATCCGGGAAGCCTGAAGGGCGATACAGTGTCGATATGTACAATGGTTTCTTGGATAAATGTTCTTTGGTGAATGATAATGTTGAAAGTTCCTGTAGGTACTAAAAGTTACGACTAGGTACAGTTTGTTTCGACAAAGTTAATCAGGTACTTAGAGTTACGATCACAATAGCTATGTTCCTATGAACCTTTCTATTACTGAGACACTTCGCACCACTACCTATTATTGGCCAATAGATAGGAATTTTTAGTCACTCACGTGGAAGGGGTACCGAAGCGAGTCCTTCGTTGATGAGGCGGAGATGTAAGGGGGTCGCAGGGTTCCGGACTGGTCCTTCGGCGTCCTCGTTCCTCGGTTCCTTGGGCTGGAGGTGTCGCGGAGTTTCCAGGGGAGGCAGGTCGGGGCAAGAGAGGGCACTTCTAAACTTTCCACACAGTTTAAAACCTAGTGCCAACACTTGTTGGAGGCGGGACAGTTTTTTTTTGGGGGTATCGAGCAGATTCGAGTCGGGACGATACAATACGGGAGGTTCGCTTTCAGGAGAAGGGAGAGAGAGCTTCGAGACAGGCTAATTAGGCGAGCATCAAAGGGGTTATGAGCTGGAATCGTTATGACAATGCTCTTTTACTCCTCATATCAGGTTGTCCAACTGAACACGCCGAAAAGCTGGTGATCTTGGGTAAGATGGATGTTGTCAGCTGGTCTGCTCTTCCATGCATGCTTTTTGGTTTATGTTCTGTGTTCCTTGGTGGTGTTTGGAGTGTTGGTGGGGGAGGCCAGTCCCAATTTCGGCCTTCTTTTCTCTTCTCTTTTCTTCCTTTCTCTCTCTCTTTTCTTCCTTTCTTCCTTTCTTCCTTTCTCTCTTCTTCCTTTCTTCCTTTCTCTCTCTCTTCTAGGACTTACTGCTGGCCAGGGCCTGCGATCATCAAAAAGGGGGGGGGGGATCAGGACTTACTGATGTCTGTGGCCTGTGACAATGGGGGTGGAGGGCGATCAGGGCTTACTGACGGCTGGGGCCTGAGATGGGGAATAGTGAGCAAGAGGGGGCTTGCTCACATAATGGTCTATCATTTTCTTATTTCTATGAAATCTTTACATATTTATAAATCGGTATTTAAGTGCGAAAGACGTGTTATTCCAGCAAAAATTGAGGGTTCATAATTTAAAAGTAAAAAAAAGTTGCAGTTTGAGCGAGATAGAAGAAAAGTGCTACGAGGGGAAAGTCGATGCAAATTGGTTTTAGATTACATTCCACAAGTATTGATTATTGGTTACGGGACACCCTGTAATAGCAGTTTACCAACAACCCTTAAATGGTGAAAAACCTTCCATTTCCGCTGAAATACACATTTCATCGCATTCTATCACACTTCCGTCTTCAAATTTCATAGTAAACCTGAAAAATGATAGACCGTTGGAAAGCTGAAAATTTGGGAATGTTTCTTATGAGGAGCGCACATCGAAATGGGTAGAGATTGAGAGCAAAAGCATAAATTGAAACTA
Organism: Apolygus lucorum; assembly: GCA_009739505.2. NCBI lineage: Eukaryota > Metazoa > Arthropoda > Insecta > Hemiptera > Miridae > Apolygus > Apolygus lucorum. The sequence goes on along the minus strand of CM019178.2, from coordinate 4,945,312 downwards.
AAAAAAATTTCAAAATATTCAAAGTTTTGCTTCTTGACTCGATTTTTGAAATATTGTTTATTTCTGAAAGATCTCGGTTTTGCACTAAGTAGGTATTTTGGAAATTTCCAACGATATCCTCAAATTTGAATTCACTTTATAAGTAACGGAAGAAATGGAATTGTAGTTTCAACGACATAAAGTCGAAATTACGCGAACAAAAAAACTTCGAAATGAAAAAAAAAAATGGAAAAACAATGGTCCGAAGAAATTTTTTAATAGAAAAATCTTGTAGAATCGATCCCTGGAGTTTCGATCATTAATTTCTGGACACCCTTAAACTAGGTAACTAGTTTCAAAGTGTCGTATCATCCAAAGCTCAAGTTCCAGAGGTTATAGATTCCACCATATGAATAATCCAATTACATCATCGAACGTGATATTATTAACATCGTATAGGATTCGTATCAAAGTAGAGTAGGTATCTATTAATTTCTTCATTTTCTGATTAGGTGTTTGAATCGAGTACTTAGTTCGAGTTGGGAAATTGAATTTACTAGGTTTTACTAGAGGTGATGAGATGAGGCTGTAATTAAATTTTAAGTCTGAGCAAATTATCATTTCTTATTTGCAGGTTTTTCTAAAACCTGGCTTAAAATCCGGGTTATTGCGTTGTTACTGGACAAAATCATCCAACATCCTGAGGAAATTTAAAAAAAAATAAAATAAAATCGAAGACATTCAGCCTGAAGAAAATGACCTACAATACATCTTAGACATTGCCTACACCAACCAGACGCTTTTGAAACATTTTAGTTAACAATCATACACTTTTTGAATCTTCTGAAGAGAATTGGTTGAATGTTTCTGGATGTTCAGTTCTTCAGAAATATACTGTTGAGGGATGATCAGTTCCAATAAGGGCTGGTTGGGGTTGAAAACGGATTTCCGAAAGAAAAATTACAGACAGAAGACACAAATGAGGATCCATAGGGTGCGGGTACCGTCGCAAATTGGGCAAATAACGACGATCGCTCGTCTTCCCTTCGTATTCGCTCGAATAGGGGTTGTCTGTGGAGTTTTCTCGAGAGGGTAACGTCGGATAATGCAGATTCAGCTAGATTCAAACGTAAGGAAAGACAATACTGTCAGTAATTTTGAGCGTTCGGTTGAAACGATGAGGAAAAGTAGGTTGGGACTCGAGCGAGAGGCTTCACAATAGTTTGACAACTTCAGTCCCCATTTCGTCCCTTCGCCGCAAACTCCCTCTTGAAATGCCCTTCAGTAATTGGAAGGAGTTTCCTCCCCACCTACCTACCCTTTCGGGGTCTCGGACAACAATACTCAATTTTAGCTGGAAACTAAGGAGGATTTTGGAAGGACCCCTATTGTGGCAGTCAGTTGGCTGAATGTGACGCAGAAACGCAGTTGAGAGTAGTACATTCTTCAATCATAAAACTCGGAGCGGCAACCAGTTTTTGATTTTTTTTACACAATAGAATAAGTAATCGAAGTTAGTTATGGATTTTGTTTTTGAGCACTACCACTTCTCAATTTTATCATGAAATCTACAGTGATTTTGGAAGGACTCTTTATGGTTAGAGAAGCACCCAGTTTGAGAGTTGTATATTCCGAAGAAGCGTTTTTAAAATTGTAAAATCAAAATTTTGAGGAAATGTGTCGATGGTGTCAACACTTTCAGAATCCAATACATCTTCATTTCAAAATAGTAGTAGTTACATTGAAAAAAACATCAGTTTGAGTTGAAATTTTAGCACAACAATCTGAATATTTCTTTCATTTAGGAACTCCTTTCTCTTTTTCCAAGAGAAAACTATCAAACCTAACATCCCAATTCCTTTCATAGGCAATTGGAGAAACATAATTAGAGAGTTATGTTGACAATTCTTGAAATATTGTTTTCAAGATTCAAAATTTCCGTAAAAATTATTCATAGAAAACAATTTTGGACTTATTACACTAGATTGTTTTTAAAAAGTCTGCCAAGTGGGTGTGGAACATTGCATTCTCGTATCCATAACTCGATTATATAGATGGATAATGATTAAGTACCTAACACTATGTTAACAATCAATAAGCACAATTTTTGAATGTTTTTGGAAAAGGTAGAAGTTATGGCAGTTGCAAGGAATTCATGACACACACACAGACACGGAACCAAAATTTTTCAGGAAGGTCTAAAACGTAAAACGCGAGTGGAAATTTTGAATTTGGAGAACTTTTTTTTCAACCTTCAAAAGTGAAAACAAAGCTACCGCTACCTTGGTGGACTCGGAAGCAATAGCAATTAACATTATTTATGGAGAACTTATTGCTTAAGAAAAAATCGTAATAATACTGAGCAAATTAAATTGATCAAAATACGAAGGTGGATGATTTAGTAGTGGACGTGATTTTTCTGTGTTTAGAAAATAGTGAGAGTAAAGCGTCATTTGAATCCATGATAATACGAAGTTTGGGTAAGATTCAAAATTTAAACTCGACGAAGGCATCGTTAATAAATTCACAAAAGGTCGTTTATCGCCATGTGAACCCTCCGGAATGAGTCCTCCACTAATTAAAAATCCGAACACGGTTCCCACGCCAGGAATTCTTCGAAGGGCTAATCGGAATGCCAATTGCTTCCATATCCCATAACAATGTGCACCAGCTCTGCATCCTATTTTTTCGAAGGATTTTTTTGCACTCCTTTTTGTTCACAATTTTATGGGGGGGTTGAAACACTTTGAGCGCAGGCGGGCGGATATAATTTTCGAATGAGTCACAACGGGTTTCTCGTTCCCTCTCAACATGCAAATGGCGGGGGCGTTTTTAAACAGCCTCATTAAAAGAGATCGCGGTCGGAATGGGGCGCTTCTCTATGAAGCGTTGTGAATGGGACAGCCCATCGGGATAAAAATACGATCACATTCTCCGGACTTTCTATGGATATCTTCCGTTAGCCGGTTGATTAGTTGTAGACCTATCTTAGCAAGGAGCAAATAGAACACAATAGTTTCCATGTTCAACGTGGAAACACGGTGCCATACAACCTACTTTATGTTACTAACGAAACGAGTCATACCTAGGGGTTCTACAGGGTGTCCGAGAAAGATATGGCCAAACTTCAGAGGTCGATTTTACAAGGTATTTCCAAAAAACAACGCCTCTTAGCAACCCCTTGTTTTTTCATGTTTTTTCAATTTAATGATTTTTTCGTATGTTGAACCTTGTCTCACTAAAATGATTATAGCTCCCTTATTTCACGTGGAAATTCAAATCTGATTACACCGTTGAAAAGAGCATTAAATTCCCCATCAGATGAGCAACAACACACAGTTTTAACCTCGCATATAGTTAGATTTTTCCAGTCCAAACTTAAAACCTTGAAATTTTTGAGTTTATTTAAACGAGATTTCCACCCATTTTCTGTAGAGGAATTTCGATGCGGTTTTCAGCCAAAAACATCTACAAAATTTCAGGTTTCCAACGGTATAAGGGGAGGATTCAGCGGTCTCTTCCATCCCCGCTCATTCCACCCTCCATCTAATCCCGCACTCTCCCGTCGATTTAGTTGAAAAAAATCCACGATTAAACACAAATTTCTCCCCTAAATTCGGTTGTAAAACAGTTTTTAATTATACCGCTGAAAATCTAAGAGTTTGAGGATGTTTTTGCTGAGAACCGCATTGGATTCTCTTAACCTTTTGCGGTCGTACGGCATGTGTGACATGCCAGCCCACCGTTGTTAGCCTGGACGTCAGCTATTGACGAGGTTGAGTGGCTAGTGGTCGTATGGCATGTGTCACATGCACTTGTTGTTAGCTCGATCTAGTCGTATGGCATGTGAGACATGCCACCACTTTTATCCTCAATTACTTATTCCTACGAACTTCTAAATAATTTCTGGGCGGTATTTACCTATCTCAGATTCCTAGGCAACAAAATGCTTCAATAATTCGGGCGTCAAACTTTTTTCCGCTCCCTCCATATGAATTGCCAAACGGGGAACTCGTGGGAGGGATTTTCAGCTGGGAATTTTTTGGTTGCGCTCATACTCTTTTCTCTTTTCCAACTGTGCTACCTATTCTATTCAATCAATCCAATTATTTTGACTTATTTTATCTAAATATTTATTTTCTCGAGTTACTTTTATCTCGAGTTATTATTATTATTATTTATACTCGATGGCGAAACGCCTGTGGACTGAGGCCGAGTTATTAAGTCTTCTTGAAGATGACGACTTTGACGAGGATGATATTCCCGATGAAGATGAAGATGGGGATGAAGGTGAGCCTTCAGGACTTGAAGATTCATCCGACGAGGAAGAAATTACCCTTCCCCTAGTACTCTTGTCAGACCAAATGGAAAATGCGGGTCCTGACCTTGGTGTACCCGTCGCATTCCAAATAATGTTCTACCCAAGCCATTGAGCTGAGGTAGTTGAAATTTTTGCACCGTGGATCAAAGGTAGGTAGCACGACTTGATCAAAATATGAAAGTATTCCGCCGATCAGAACCCATGAAAATGGTCCATTGAAAAACTAAAAAAAGCGAGTGCCAAATTTTACCTCATTTTTAAGAGTGAAATAGTAATATTTTAAAAATAATTACGAAAAAATTAATTTGATCATAGGATCCAGTCATTTATCCAGATTACAAATCAGTCGGGGAAATTTGGAAAATTTGACTCAATTTGGAACACAAACAATATTTGTAAGAGTGTTAGATAATTCCAATGTCGACGTAAATACCATTACGTCCAGGCTAACTCATCATCCCAGAATAAGCTTCGTCCAGGCTACCAAATGGCGGCTGGCATGTGACACATGCCATACGACCACAACGCTTGGTTCACCTTCGCAGCCTCGCGACCGCAAAAGGTTAAGAATCTCTTAAAAATTTAGTAAAAAAACTCGAAAATTGAAAAGTTTTAAGTTTGGACAAGAAACAATCTCACTAGATGCAAGGTTCAAAATGTTTGTTGTAGCTCATCTGATGCTAAATTTAACGCTCTTTTCAACGGTGTAATCAAATTAGAATGTCCACGAGCTATAGTCATTTTAGTGAGACAAGGTTCTACATACGCAACAAATCTTTAAATTGAAAAAAAAAAAAATTTGAAAAAACATCTGGTTAAAACAAATTGACAATTTAGTTTAAAAAAAACTCAAAAATTGCAAAGTTTTAAGTTTGGACTAGAAAAAATCTAACTAGGTAGAACCTTCAAAATGTTTGTTGTTGCTCACCTGATGAGAATTTTAGTGCTATTTTCAACGGCGTAATTAGATTTGTATTTTCACGTAAAATAATCTGTAATCATTTTAGTGAGACAAGGTTCAAAAAAAAATCTTTAAATTGAAAAAAAGGGGTTAAAGAAAATTACTATGAGAAATTTTTTGTTGGAAATACCTTGTGAAATCGACCTCTGAAGTTTAGCCGTATCTTTCTCGGACACACTGTACAAATGATTTTTGGAAAAACTTCAGAGTTCGTTTCAGAATGTTCCAAAACGGATTTCAGTGACAAATAGTTTCAAAAAAGTCCATTTCAAATATTTTGAGGCCATTGCAATAGCTTTATTTTCCTTGAAAATTAGCTAATATGTAGAAGAGTGAGTGATAAAATTGATAGAAGGAAGAAGTAGGAGGTGTATAAAGCCTACCTGTTATTACTGGCTGTCTCAACCGGAGGACCCTCCAACTTCAAGACGTTTGGTGAGCGAGTGAATGTCAATGGAAAAGTCATTGGCTAGTGAGTGAGAGAGTTGATTGAACCGACCCTGTTCAATCATCATTATCAGTCCACTATCTAGGATTCGAGCTGGACAAACGGTTACCCTTCGATGCCCACATCACCAACACTCTTCAAAAATACCGGAACCGCTTGAGAATGCTCAAACCCCTATTGGGTGAACAATGAGGAATTTCACCATGTCGGAATTCCCTATTTTTTACCCCAAAATCGGATTCAGCACCTCGAAAAAACCCCTACGACAAACTTTCAGCCCGTACTTCCTAATTTACGAATAAACAAAACAGTGTAGAAAATATAAACGTTTAAAAAAACCGGGAGGATGACGTCAACCTGGAATAGTTCATGTACGGCCGCTTGAAGCGCTGAGATCGTGAAATCTAAAGTCACCAGATGCAACATTTCACAAAACCAGTAAAGATCAAAATCGAAAAACCGAAGAAAAAAATAGAAAAAGCAAGTTGGGAAAATTAGTTTTCCCATGTTTTTGTTTGATAACTTTCCTCTTAGATAACACGATTTCGTCGTACCATCGGGCAACAATGGGAGGAGACGGCGATCCGAACAGCCAATCAGAGAGCGTTTCCGCTTCCCGTTGAAGCGGTCCGTTTTCCCGGTTATTTTTTGAAATCATAAATTTTGATTGTCTCCCAAAAATAACAGGAGACTTATTTTCCGAAATTAACCCGATTTTCATCTATCCCACACCATTAACTGTTCAGGAAAAATACAAACAGAATTTGGTGAAATTCCCCATTCCCTTTATCTCTGGAGACCAAACGGCTGATTTACTTGGAACTCATCAGACCAATGTGGGAGTATGGTAGCCATGTCTGGGGATGTGCGACCTACTCCCAAGTACGTCGCATTCAAACATTCCAAAATCGAGTTTTGCGGGTAAATGCCGACAGTACTGGACAGTACCTCCAAAAATCATACAACCGCTTCCACCAAAGACTACAAAATCATCCTAATCCGCTAGCAGTCGCCATCCTGTATGAAATACCACCTGATCGCCCGAACCGGAGATTAAAACGAAAAAGACACACCGATTTACTAACTACATCATAGTACTGTACTTCTGAATAGAAATGTTCCATATTTATTTGTAAACCACTATAGATACCCTATTATATATGTTCTTAAATGCTCATATATATGTATATAACTCTTATACATGGAAGAAGGTCAATGGACCTCAACTTCCTTTCATGTTCGATGTTATTAGGTATATTTGTTTGTTTTTCTCAACTGTAATACATTTATGTAATAAAGTTATATTAATAATAAAAAAAAGAAGTAGGAGGTGTGTAAAGTCTACCCGTTATTACTGGCTGTCTCAACCGGAGGATCCTCTAATTTTCAGTCGTTAGGTGAGCGAGTGAATGTCGGTGGAAAAGTATTTGGCTAGTGAGTGAGAGAGTTGATTGAACCGACCCTGTTCTGTGAAAGAGCTGTTGAGAGTCGAATAACCAGAAGAGTCGTTCTTCCAAGCCCTCTAGTAAGTTGTTGTGACACTGACGTGCGGGAGCCAGAAAGAATGAGGGTAAACACGTCACACCTACTGCCAATAATATTACAAGGATGTTGAGATATATCAATGGAGTTGATGAAAAAGAACAAATTGGGTTACGTTCGGTGTGTTGTGGTTACGTTTAGTGTGAAGCGTAGGATCTCGTCAAACCGTGTTATTTACCGCCAGGGAAGGAGTTCATCGGATCATCCACGGCCTTCACACTCCCTCATCAAATTTGACATTATCAGGCGCAGCCTGCGGGCGGACCGTCAATCCTTGATCGATCGCTTCTTTCGGACTGGGGTTAAAAAATGGAGGGAAGGAAAACCCGTCTTTGTGATTGCAGAGAGCCCGCAGGCCCGAATATGAATCACAAAGACGCCCGAAGTGCTCACGCATGGACGGAGAATGGAGGAGACGAAGATCACACCCCGCGACGTCACCATTTAATAACAAAGAAGGCGCATAGAATTGTTGGGCGTATTGACTTCCCCACCCCGTCTCGAGTTCCGTCATTATTCCCGACAGCGTCTCTGTAACGTAATTAGAGTCTGAGGGGGGTCACCCTAGTCACACCTCCATTGTCTGGCGGTTCAATCTTCAAGCAATCTTACTAATTTGAAAAACTTAGTTATTCTGTTCACCAACCTGGATAATACCAAAAGATGAGTACCAGAAGATTGGACACGTGGCAACGAATAGATATGCCCAAAAACACGGAAAGCTTGACTATGCGTCACACTTCCAAGTTCCAGAACTCGAACTAATGAAGAAATATGATTCAACGTCATAGATAGGAAACAAAAAAACTTCGTGTTGTCATATTAGTCTTCCAGGTAATTTAAAATTGGGACAAAAAAATGAAAAGAAGAAATACTTTACTGTTCGAATTCTGCAGATTCTCTGACTGAAGACAAAATTAAGATTTTTAATTCTAAACTTTCTTCTTTAGAGGGAAATAGAAACAGAAATACGGTACCGAAGAAAGTATAACATCATTGAAACGTCGCCAAATGGGTGTGGCACGTAGCTGCCTCGTATCAATAACCCGATTGTATAGATGATCCGATGCAAAGTAGTTATCTCAAAACATTAATCTCTAAGTACCTTTCACTAACCTCAAAGGGGATCATCTACACGCTAATCTGAAAAATCCTGAGAAATTTCGTCGAAATCGGATGGAAAATGTAGAAGTTATGGCTGTTACAAGGAATTCACGTTTGAGCATGCGCAGCAACTACTATTAGTCTGGGAGAGATGATTTTCATAGGGGACCATCCACACGCCAATTTGAACAATCCTAGAAAATTTCTTCAAATTGGGATGAAAAATGTGAGTGTTATGGCTGTTACAAGGATTTTACGTTTGCGCATGCGCAGAGGCTTCTGTCAATTTTAAGGCTTTGATTTTCATTGGGGACCATCCCCAATTTAATCCGCATAATCCATGAAAATTTCGTCGAAATCAGATAAATAATAAACTCAATTTTAAATGCTTGCATACGAGTCTGCAACACATTGGGACATTTTCATGTCAACCACTACACAACAAGGGAGTGAAGTAAGGTTGTTAGTTCACGTACCCAAGCATCAAAATAAGAAAACAGTTGATTGTTCTCTACGCAACACAGTGAGTCTATTTTATTTATTTATTGGTCGCGTGAGCAAGATTTGCTTACTTTTGGTGACGATTTTTCAGTTCATGTGCCAAAGCAAAAACATGAAAATGTCAAAAATGTTGAAGTTATGGTTGTTGAAAGGAATTCACGTTTGCGCATGCACAGCGGCTACTATCAGTCCGGGGGTGATGATTTGATGATTTTCATAGGGGACCGTATACACGCCAACCCGCACAATCCCAGAAAATGTCATCGAAATCGGACAATAACTCCGTATAGTTATGCCGGTTACAAGGATTTCATGACAGACACACAGACAGACACGCAACCAAAATTGTTCAGAAAGGTCTGAAACGTATATCGCGAGTGGAACTCTCGATTTTGGACAACTTTTTTTTCAACCTTGAAAAGCTAAAACAAAGCTTCAGCTACCTTGGTAGACTCGGAAGCAAAATGCAGCAAATGATTACACAATGGATAAGTGACAGCTTTTTTCGTTGATGCCGTAAAAACAAAATTTATTGTTTAACCAAATATCGTAAACTGGGGTGAGAAAGAGTTAGTTAATGTACTTTAGCCTTATGCTGCATCTTAGCGCAGACCGGTTGCACTAGAACCTGAGTAAAGCCACATTTACATGATGCCAGTAGGGCGTGCTGTTCGAACTTCACTGGCGACCAATAACGTTGAATTCCAGTGGAAAAAAGTAAGTCCAGAGGACTGGCCTGAGGAGCAGATTTCAGAAAATCTGAGGCGGCGTGACTCTCTGAAATCGTCCAGGTGTTGTGGATTATCAATGGTGCCAGTCGCAGCAGAAGCTCATCGGAAGTTTCAGGGGAAATTACAATTCTAGAGCAGAGCTCTATAATCAGCAGGATGTTGTATCTTGGATATTCAGCAGGATTCAGCAGGCCCTGGTTGAATTTCTCCGCAAAACCCAGTACTCCATACTCTTTCACTAGTGGTGAATCTTCTAGTAACACTTCACACTCCCATACAGCTCGTTAACAGTCACGTCGTTGGACTGATGAGTCTTATTTCGGGGGAAGGTATCTGCCCCAACATGTTTACACAGCCAGAACAAAGATCTACTCCATCCCATCTTCAAACGCACCAAATGGGTGTCTGAAAGAGACCAGCTGATGGCAGACCAGGAGTTAGCTCCCCAGAGTTCAACACCAGAGGCAGTTGTCAGCAGGATGCTGGAAGGAGAAAGGAGCTGGACTGCTGTGGCAGAGTACACAGAAGGCATCCTGACAAGGAAGATACTCTTAGAACGAGAAAGAGAGAGGAGGGAGCTCACCCAGAACTGATTAAACGCCCCAGGACTCAGCCCGAAGTAATGTGTTAAACGGTTCCGGGCTGACTTCCAACGTGGGAGAATTGGAGGTGTTTTTTAGTGGGTTTGAATCCCACATAACCTGAAGACGCGGACCCTTCCAGGTATTTTACGAGAGCCAACCCATGGATCTTAAAGATTTTCTCACCTGCCTAAAGAAAGAAAGAAAAATCTTTAAAAAGTCTTATTTCATACCTACGAAATACGATTAATGTACCCTCAGTAACGGATTACACATATCAGAATACTATTCTGAACTGCCTTCAGAATAGTTAATTACATGTTACTAACTAGAGGCAGTTCAAGTGGATGGTAATATCTGTTTCGGACATACCTATCCGAAATATTTCCTATACCTGCCTGAACATATCCTCAAGCCGCATAATAGGGCCTAACGGTCCTGGTTGAGTTAATTCTTCCCTTCCCCCCTCCCCCATTCTTGACAAACTCCTCACTGCCACAAATAGGTACCTTTTGAGGTCAGTATCCGTTCTGGTGTTCCTCAGTACACAACCAACCGCCTTTTCAATCACTACCGCCCTTGACAAGTTTCGGTTCTCCTTACGTTTGAGGCGTAAATACTAGTTGACAAACTAAGAGGCATCACCTCCGCTGCCCTCTGTCATCCATCGTGAATTACGTGCACCCAAACCATAGCTTATGCAACCGTGTAAATAGACTTTTGTATATAGTAATTAATAAAATCATCAAATCATCGACACCAACTTTCATCTACACCTCATCATTTCATCAACACCTGGAAGTACGGTTCAAATGGTCCTTCGAGCTCGATAGTTCACAGTTATCCCCTGTACGTAGCATCTCAGGTCCGACGGGGAAGTAATTATTGTGAATTTGTTCCGGCACTCAGTAAGCTGATTCTGCGAAACGGAAAGATGGTGGTAGATCGATCCCCCACACGAACTCCAGATCGAAACCAAGATGAAAATGATGATATGCGACGGAGGCCAGCTGCCCCACGAATTGATGTTAATGATTCTCCGGAGGTGAGACCATTATTATTTTTGAAACATAAAGTAGAGCGTTTTATTAAAAATTGCTCAAATTTTGACTCTTCTGCCAATAGTGATATAATCATGGCTTCACACTACGAAAGGTCTCTAGGTTCAATTGACGTTGATATTGATCAAATCATGATGACTATTCAATCTATGAATGATCTACAAACTGCAACGAATTGGGCTGATTGTTTTTATGGGTTGCAAGAGAAGGCCCATGAGGTGTTTGGTCTAAACGTAGCTCCGTTTGTCCCTCCTCCCCCACAAATACATCGGGACTCTTCTCCAGTTGTCTCACACGTTAGTCAACCAGTGGACGCGTTTTCACTAGCTATGAAGAAACACAACTTTTTGCTCCCAACCGTGCCACATTTTGATGGAGAAATTTCCAAATTCCGTTACTTCAAAACAATGTTTGATGAGGCCGTCCATAACATCGACATTCCCATTTCAAAAAAGCTGACTTCGCTCAAGGAAAAGCTCTCGGGGCACCCTTTATTAATAATCCAGACTACGGGTGAAACTGATGCTGATTACGAGCGGGCCTACCAGACCCTAGTAAATGAGTATACTGGTCGCAGGAAAGTAGTGACAGCAGCAGTTGATTCTTTCCTTTCTATCCTTCCCTTGAAAAATGATGCCAGTCCCGAAGAACTCTCACGCTACATTGCCCAACGTAGGAACACGGCTGCTACCCTTGACGCTGCTCCTCTAGACTCTCACTATGATTTCTTGAAGTTCTATATCACATTCCACGGCCTCCCACCAGAAATCAGAAAAGAGCTCCAGCGATCATCCCCGAATATTGAGACCGTGCCTACATTCGATCAACTCCTCGATTTTCTACAAGAACAAGTAGAACTTCAACGGGCAAAAGAGGCATTCTTACCACCACACTCGCGTTCAACCCTCTCCCCTACTTCGTCATCACAATCAAGAAACCAGAAGAAGATGAATACCAGCTACCCACGGCATCCCAGGTCAATGGTTGGCGCTGAACGAGCAGGATGTGAGCTTCAAGGTGACAGAGGTAAGATTTATGAGCAGCATTTCAATAACTGTTGTGATGTACAACGTGTTTATGCCTCAAACGTAGCCACAAACCGCAACACTCATGCAATTTCCAAACCAACACAACAAGGGAGTTCATCACATAAAAATACATCAAACAACAGTGATAAAATTCGTTCAAATTATTCAAATTTTAATAAAATTAATTCTCAAGGCGCTTCACGCCCCTCATCACCCATATATTATCGATGCCAGGTTTGCACTGGGAGCCATGCTTTACGTAAATGTCTCCATTTCAAAAAAATGACTGTCGATAAACGTAAACTGATTATCAAAGAAAACAAATTATGTTTCAACTGTTTGGCAGCTTCCCATGAGACAACTAATTGTCCTTCTAAATATGTATGTTTTTATTGTGAGAAAAAACACCATTCATTATTACATGAGGGTTCTCCGAACAATACTGATCCAAAATCGGTGGCTCAATCACACAACTCCTTCTATTCTTGTGATGATACTTTCACCCACGACCCTTCTGAATCCTCATCTAACTCCACCTCGTTCCTAGATCAAATCAGTCAATCAAAGAACTCTGGCCGATGGTCACCTGTTGAGTACTTACCTTTCCCCACGTATCACCCAACTAACTCAGAAAACTCCGATCAATAGGACAAGCGCCGACAAAATCCTTCCTCTAAAATTTCACTCTCTCGAACTTATAGTTCAATTACTAAACCCCCGAATAGTAAATCGATTCTGAAATTTTCTCATGACCGAGCTGTTATTCCTTCTGCCTTAGTTTATATTCAGCACAATAATGGAGGTTGGATTTTGTCACGCGCAATATTAGATTCAGGGAGCGAAGTTAATATCTGCACCGAAAAATTAGCACGGGAGGCCGATCTTCTCATAAGACCAACCAGGGCTACTCATATTAGTGGAATAGGTGGTAACACAGCCACCACTATTCTGGGAACATCCCAGTTACATCTCAGACAACCATCTAGACCTGATATTCTCATCACAGTCAGGATTATTAAAACTGCTACCATCGATGTACCTACTCAACTCATAGACTCCTCTCGTTGGCCTCACCTAGAAAATCTTGAACTTGCCGATCCCAAGTGGTATCAACCACATTCCGTCGATCTAGTATTGGGAAGCGCAGTATATGAAACTATAGATCTTTATAAAGTCATCCATCCAATTGCTGGATCTCCAACTGCAAAGTTAACCACATTGGGTTGGGTAATAACTGGACATTGTCGCCCTAAGCGTTTTCAAAAGACTGTTTCATTTCACTCCCCTACAAAAAATCAAACATTGCACCATATTAATTGGGCATCTGAAGATCGACACCCAGATCATAAATCAACAGATCAATTCACATCCACTATTATTACCTGTCATAAGACTAGCGGTCAGAATTCACTAGTCTTTTCACGCCCAATTTCTCCTTCACCTGTTCTCAGCTCTACTTTCGTGCAGCATGACGTACCTTCCTCTAGTTCTTCTAATACACCTCATACTCAGTCCTATCATCCAAATTTCCTCAAATGCCCTAACAGCAAACGTGTTTCGATTCCAAAACCAAACAAACTCCAAACTATGACCCCACAGAGCGCACTAGTTAAAGCGACGCCCCCCATCTCCCTACCTCTATCGTTCTCCCCCATGAATGAGGATCATTCCACAAAACTCAGTGACAAACGTGGTATTGATTCCGAATTACAAGGGCTTCTGCAAAAGCTTTATACTTTGGAGCAGGACCCCGCGTACAATCCTCTCACCCCTGATGAGCAAATGGCGGAAAATATATTTTCTGAAACGACCACCCAATCCCATGATGGACGTTTCACTGTCGCACTACCTTTCAAACATCAACCTACTCTTCTAGGTGAATCACGAAGTGTAGCTCTCAAACGATTGTACAGTATGGAAAGTAGAATGAAACGAAATCCAACCCTAAGAAAGGCTTATAATGATTTCATGAATGATTATCTCGAACAAAACCATATGCATGTTTCTCCAAGACCTGCCCCCGACGAGCCATCTTACTACATGCCCCATCATGCTGTACACCGACCAAATGACCCTCCCGAAAAAATCCGGGTCGTATTTAATGCCTCACAACCAACTTCATCATTATACTCTCTCAACGATTTGCTTTTGCCAGGCCCACGCCTCCAACTTGATATTGGAGATGTTGTAACGAGGTTCCGAAATGACAAGTTCGTGTTTTCAGCGGATATCCGCCAGATGTTCCGTCAAATAAATCACAGATCTGAGGACACAGGTTTGTTACGGATCCTTTGGCGTTTTGATGTCAATGAGCCTATTTTAGATTACTGCCTTCAAACGGTGACGTATGGTACTGCTTCTGCGCCATGGTTGGCTGGTCGAGTCTTAAAACAACTGGCAGATTCTTATTCACTCAGCCACCCGTCCGCATCGTCATGTCTAAAGCTCCGCACATACGTTGATGACGTGAATGGTGGTGCTGATTCACTACCTCAAGCATTACTAGTGAGAGACGAACTGATCGACATCCTTTCAAAAGGGAAGTTGGAGCTTCGCAAGTGGGCGTCCAACCATCCCGCTTTACTCCAAGGTATCCCTAAAGAGCATATCATCCCGTACTCAAATTCTCTTCCACTCCTCAATGACATGGATTACTCATCTTCGCAACCTCTCAAGTTACTCGGTTTGTGCTGGGATCCTCACACCGATTCATTTCATTATGCTATCACTGATATCCAAGGAGCTAACACAAAACGGGAATTAATTTCGCAAATAGCGCGAATTTATGACCCCCTTGGGTGGCTTCTCCCAGCTATTATTCAATCCCGGATAATTGCCAGGCCAGTGGCGATGAACCAAATATCATGGGATGACCCACTTCCACTTTCCATTGGCCAGTCCTGGAACAAACTGCGTTCAAGCTTTTCTGTTCTGTCTCAGCTCAGAATACCTCGATTCATTTCAGGAGGGAAGGAATCCACTTACCTCATCGGTTTTGCCGATGCATCGGAAAAGGCCTATGCTTGTGTAGTGTATTCAGTAACTGTCAGCGAGGAAGGAAATCACTCTAGTCTATTGGCGGCAAAAGGACGTATGGCACCTGTGGGAAAGGGAACGTTAACCATTCCCCGTTTAGAACTATGTGCTGCTCAGTTGTTGTCAAAACTGTTAGAACACTTAGCCTCAATTTATTCTCAAATTCCGTCCCATAATATACTGGCTTTTAGTGATTCTACAATCGTTCTGTCCTGGATTACAGCGTCTCCCGCTCCCGTTTGGAAGACGTTTGTAGGAAATAGAGTGGCAGACATCCTTCGTCGTATTCCAGCTCAACACTGGTATCACATAATATCAAAGGATAACCCTGCAGACTGCGCGTCGAGAGGATTATCTCCGACTGAACTGCTCTCTCACTCACTATGGTTCAATGGGCCATCTTGGTTTAACACTCAACCCTTCCATTGGCCGTTGATACGCGTTCGAGCTGAGGTGGAAAACCCTCTAGTCATATCTGAAGCCAAATCAGCTTCTTCAGCTGTAGCTATCCCTGCCACTTCATGCTCTGATTCACTCTATTCCCGGCTGGAGGATAAATATTCATCATTCATCACGCTTAGAAATGTTGTGTCCTGGCTCAAACGCTTTATCAATAATATCAAAAGAAAGTCATCTACAGCTGAGCACAGTCTACGTCTCCAAATGTATAATAAACTCAGGAGTAATACACCCACCAAAATCTTCATCCAACATTATGTGCCATCTCTTTCGGTTGAAGAAGGAAAACAAGCTACTACCTCCCTGATTCAGAGAGCTCAGATACACTCTCTAAGTCCACAACTCAAAGAAGCTCGTTCTGGCTTGATAAAATCTCATCTCGGCCGTTCATTAGGCTATTTTGTTGATGAGACTGACGGTCTACTTCGAGTTGGAGGACGTCTAACTGCTTCTAGCCTGGACCCTGAAACTGTCCACCCCCCACTCCTACCTTCTAACCACCCATTGACTGTTCTCCTTATTCGCGAGGCCCATATCTCCAATTTTCACTCGGGTCCATCTTCAACACTGGCTTTTCTCAGAAGACGATACTGGATAGTTGATGGAAAAAGAGTAGTCAGAAGACAGCTTGCAAATTGCAACAAATGCTTTTCCTTCACTCCTACCCCCTTTCAACCACCTATTGGTCAGCTTCCTGCTGCTCGAGTTGCTGCAGCTTCTCCATTCCTTACTGTAGGTATTGATTATGCAGGTCCTTTCCACGTATCCTCATCCTTCCGATCTTCCCCTAGAAACAACTCTTATTCCACAAGGACCAGGAAAGTTTACCTGGTGGTGTTTGTATGTTTCTCTACTAAGGCAGTTCACCTCGACTTTGCGTCCTCATTATCCACTCCTGGATTTATAGCTGCCTACCGAAGGTTTTGCGATCGAAGGGGAAATCCACACACAGTGTATTCCGACAATGGAACGAACTTTGCTGGAGCAGCTTCTGAATTAAATAAACTTCATACTTTCCTTTCAAATACTGATAACAGAGATGTTTTGATCCGAGAAGCTGCCAACCGAGGAACCTCATGGAATTTTATTCCTCCTCTCGCCCCCCATTTCGGAGGATTGTGGGAAGCTGCAGTGAAATCTTCAAAGAGGCTCCTCAGGATTGGGTTGAGAGGCCAGTCTCTCTCTTTGGAGATGTTCATTAGCCTCCTATCTCGAGTGGAAGCCATTCTAAACTCTCGGCCTTTAATAGATCTCTCGACATCCCCAGACGACTTAGAATTCCTCACGCCAGGACACTTTCTTATTCTCAGACCTCCCACGGCGCCACCACCCAGCAATTATTTGCCACTTCCTCCCAGTATGAATGATCAACTCCCCATTTCCTCTCGCACTCCCTTACAAGCAGACAACACCTTGGACGAGAGCTCTTTGTTAGGGACACAGTACAAGGCAGTGATTCAACTTTCAAAGGCTTTCTGGAAGCGCTGGACCCTCGAATACCTAACCACCTTACAGGCGAGATGCAAATGGAATGACTCTCGAAGGGGTCTCATCCCAGCGCCTGGCCAGGTTGTCATCCTCATGGAGGACAACCTACCAGTTACTCACTGGAGACTTGGGAGAATAACAAAGATTGTCACAGACAGATATGGTGTAGCCAGAGTCGCTGAGGTTGCAACCCCAAATGGTGTTTATTCTCGCCTAGTTAGAAAACTCTGCCCTCTCCCCTCTCAGGCATCCAGTAATTGAACCTATCCTTCATATATGCTGGCTCGCCATTCCACGCTTGATTCTTCAATCGCAGCAAGGTGGGGGAGTATGTTTCGGACATACCTATCCGAAATATTTCCTATACCTGCCTGAACATATCCTCAAGCCGCATAATAGGGCCTAACGGTCCTGGTTGAGTTAATTCTTCCCTTCCCCCCTCCCCCATTCTTGACAAACTCCTCACTGCCACAAATAGGTACCTTTTGAGGTCAGTATCCGTTCTGGTGTTCCTCAGTACACAACCAACCGCCTTTTCAATCACTACCGCCCTTGACAAGTTTCGGTTCTCCTTACGTTTGAGGCGTAAATACTAGTTGACAAACTAAGAGGCATCACCTCCGCTGCCCTCTGTCATCCATCGTGAATTACGTGCACCCAAACCATAGCTTATGCAACCGTGTAAATAGACTTTTGTATATAGTAATTAATAAAATCATCAAATCATCGACACCAACTTTCATCTACACCTCATCATTTCATCAACACCTGGAAGTACGGTTCAATATCCTTTGTTCACTTGAAATTAACGGAGCTTCTTTTTTATTCCCATTGAACTATTTGATTTTTATGGGAAAAGTTATAAACAGAAAGTCACCACCTGCCCATTTTATCAAACGTTAAGCTTAACGTAACCAGCAAGATTCAGCTTAATTTTCTCTAAAATAGTGGTGGATGTCAATTGAGAACAAGACATGATATTTATGAGAGGAGTGCGAAAGAAAATAAACAAAGTATCTCAAAATATCCTGTGACCCTTCCCCACTTGGCGCGGATCCAGTAACTCACTGGATCGAAAAAGGGTCACCACTGCTGCTTTAATCGAAACAGGGTTCAAATTATTTTAAGAAACAGCCATGATATCAAATACAACCCCCACAATACTCCAACAACTACACAGAGGATTAGTAAATTATAGTCATGATAGTGTAACATTGACATGATGATTTATTGTAAAAATTTTCATAACATAAGGGCTTGGACGAGTTCAGATTGATACTGTAGAGTTATAGACAAGTAGGTTAGCCCTAATATGTAGGGAGGGCTTATTCCTCAATTCGCTCCTAGACTTTAGTAAGAATTAGAAAATCTACATGGACAATACGAATGATTAGTTTTGATATACTACAACGTTCATACTAACTGCAACCCTGAATAATATAATATAATATAAATGGTTCCCGTATGGAAAAAAAAAGAAAATCAAAGCCGGTTTAGTTTCCTAAAGAGAGTACTAATTTTGTCCTCTGATGAGGAAGGTTCGTAATTCATGGACAAGTCGGACTACGAACGCGGGCGAGATCTTTCGCGCTAAATTCAAACAGCTGTTCAGATCCATGGTTATTTCGTCGAAATTTTACTCGAAATGCAAGCTGACACATTCGTAGCAGTTAACAGCAAAAACGAAGTAATATGCATCAGGAGGAAAATAAAGGAGAAACTCGGCCCTTCGGGCCTCATGCTTATTGGTTAGAGCCTTTGGCTAAAATTCTAGAAACGTGAAACATGCTGAAGACGTTGTAAGAGGGCACAACATCACCGCGGGACAGATGGAGAAAAACTGATATGTAAATGACATAAATATGATGATAAGTGAATTAGGACTCACAAAGAACCTTACATTGAAGTATGAATATTATGTTATCTTATGTTACACCAAGGTTTCAGGTTCCTAGATTCCATTTCGTAGATAGGTTGCCAACGTACTTTACCTATAAAAAAATACGTTACCAATGTAGTATATAAAAAACAACACCTTCCTTCGATGTTGTACATATGTTTTCCTATGATGTTTACATCTTCTTCGCCAGATCTATGTTTACAGTTCTTTTAACTCAGGGGTATATATCTCAGTTTCTTCCATAATTACAGTTTTTTGGCAGTATATAATGTACGCATGAATATAGGGATTTCCAATTAATGGTGAACGATTTCTCTACGAACACGAATGACGAAGATGAAGTTTCGTAGCAACGACTTGGTAGTACGTGGAAATTATTGCAAAATTTCGTGACACATCGCAGTCTCCCAAAAACGTGACTTTTTCTGCCTGTTAGCCCAAGGCTCAAGAATGTCCCATGCTAAAATGAAAGCTATCGATAGTGAGATCGCCAAATACACGTCGGGAAAATGCTCTAGGTTGATTTTGTTAACACAATTTCTTCGATGAACAAACATGTCAAAGTATACCCTCACTTAGTTTCTGATATTTCAAGGTATGTGCTTACCATATTTTCCCATTTCACTTTCAATGTTGGCAGCAAACTGGGGGTACAGGGAATTCACTCCCGTGTGGGAAGTGGAGGGAGTGAGTTAACCTACGGGGACTTGGGGGCCCGGAGTGAATCAATGGAAAGATGGAGTGAATTCACCGGCTCCCATCAAATGTATAAAAGATTTTGATTCAAACATCAATATTCGAAAGAACGGAGGGTAAAATCAAGTGATCGCACGAATGAATCAATCAATATACAACAATCAACCAACAATCGGAAATAATTTTCTTGCATCAATGCCCCCGGATTTCCCTTGGAAGATCGTGATGAACAAAACTGCCTGGAAAACAATTACAGTATGACTTTCAAATTGAGGAAGATATTAGCAGGTGAATGATCACAACCAAAGGGTACAAAGAGGCTGTGCCTTCAATATCCCCTCGTATTTTCATGGATCATGGCTATCGGGGAACGAAGGTAACGAAATTTCTGAAACCGTACCGTGGTCGGAGTGGATTCAGTAGATATTGGATTGGAGTTTAGAGAAGAGAGAAAGATAAAACGGAAGGCTGAGGGCCTAAGCCGATTACTGATTGAAGGGGATACGTTAATAAACTTTCACAAAAATGAACCAATCAAGAGTTTCCTCGCTCAGGTGAAACGGGAGAATTCAGAGGAAGTTGAAATCCCCTTTGATCTGCAGGAAAATAAAAATATGAGTTTCTCAAACAGAAGTAACCATGTTTCACACGAACAAAACAAGCCAATCATCAACAAACCATGGAGGATACTTACATCATTATTTCAGGAAATAGTAGATATTCATTCATACCTGCAACAAACAAATTTGACTAGATTAATATTACTGAATTCCATGATAACTCGCCAAAAAAATCAGGTGAAATAATAAACACAAACAATAGGAATATGAACACAGTACAAAGAACATCATGATTGTTGAAGACTAGGATACAATGAAATAGCCCCGAATTCCTCAAAATTTGGCGTAAATATTCTTGGATATTTTCAATTCACTTTTCGTATTCACATTTACCATATTATATTCACCTCTTTGCCACTCCTCCAACACAATTATTCATAGAATTTAATATAATTGCGAGGTTCAGCAGGTATTTGCTATATTGTGCACACATCATAAATATAATATATACATTAATATCTACACATCATAATCAATTTATTTCGTATAAATTATACCTGACATCATGATCTGACAACATGGGAATTCTACGTTCTTCTCCCAAAATATCGCAACGAATGGGCTGTGCGCATGGGTCAGAAAAACTGTTTATTGTTGTTTTCAATCTGAACTAGACCTCATTCTGAGAATTTTGACACCAACAACGACCTTCTAGCGTGAGAAGACCTTTTTCTGTGATTTTTCAAAGTTTTGAATGTTTATGACGTCCCAGTGGGCTGGGGGGTCCCGCCCAGGCGGGAGAAGCGCGTGACGTCAAATCATAGAAAAAGATCTACTCATCCAAAAAGAGAACGGTTGGTGTCAAAATTCTCAGAATGAGGTCAACTTTCGATTAAAAATTAAAAAAAAAGTCAGACGTATCACAAATTCGTCTACCACTGTTTTTCAAATTAGTTTAAACGATTCAATTCCTAACGCAATTCAGAATTAAAACAGCTAGAAAAATGAACGAAAAATATGTTAATTGAAGCTATTTGATGAAATAACTGAGACAATTCGTTTAAGAAATTTAATTCGTCAGACGAGAAACATAACTACTTATCATGGTAAAACGAAGGAGCCTCAGAAAGAGCAATGAATGGCAAAGTTGAGAGCCGTCAAGATGAAAAGGCGCAGTTAGAATTTTTCTTTAAATATTTTCTGAGCCGGAGGGAAGACTTTGAAGGGTGGTCGTTGGAAATATACCATTCATATTCGGTGGGTGCTAATTTGAATTCCGACCGAATCATTACAGAGGGTTCTCCTTCTCTGGGGATCCCTATACCTCATTAAGGTTGGGTTCTCTGTCGAGAAGGGTCGTTTATATTGGTTTCGCATTTGACCAAACTAATATCACAAGTAATATGAAAGTTGGGTCGGTAGTTAACAAGCGGCAACAGTCACTCGAACGGAATTTGACAAGAATCTTGCTACCTTCATAAAATATAGAAGGCAATTGAGACAAGCCGTGTTTTAACTGAAAGCGATAAATAAAAAAGTCTGCCGTGGCTTTCTCGTATCAGTGACAATTTTCATAGACTAGATCGGATGGACGTAATAATAGTTGGGAGGCATTAAGAATTCCAACCAGTCAACCCGTTGAAAATGTCTTCGAAATTGATTAGAAACCTGCAGGAGTAATGCTTGTTACATGTATTTATTGCAATCAATCCTGGGAACCATCTACATCTGAGCCCGAGTAATCCCTGAAAATGTCATCAAATTCTGAGAGCAACTTGGTTTGGCCTTTTGAAAGATTTGCGGACACAAGGCAGACTCAAGGAATCCAAAAATCGAATATAATAATATGTGTTCTTTCTAGGGACTGATTCGTCTAGCCAACCAACAGTCATACCTCAGAGTAAACTCATAGGAGATAACAGATACACGGAATCAGTACAATCAGTAAAAAGAATGACGTAGATGACAGTCGATTATAGTTTTATCTATTTAAGGCCTACAGAACAATATACGTTCTGCAAAAAACGAATAATAGATTAAAGTCTAATTTATCAGCAAAACTGAGTTATCATACACGTACATTGAAATCCAATAGATGATTCAATTTACTAACATGGTGGTTGAGTGTTTTCGGTGTCTTCAGAATAATCATTTGGTATGTGAAAGCATTACAGATGTCGGGAGATCCTTCACAATACTTGATGCTGGGCAAGCGCCAAGTTCTGGCTGTCCCAACGGTGAGGATACTAGACCCGCGAAGCCGTTCGGGCGTGCGGGACTAGAAGAACTGAGACCCCTTAGAATAAAGGCAGCGCACTCAACGGAAGGCTTCGAGGAGAACACTAAAGAATAAATAGGAATTTTTAAACGAGTGTTGATATGACCAAGCATGAGTTCGAAAGAATTCACGATAGAGCACGTATGTCAGTTCCGTTATTTCTATCAGTTGCTTTTTCCTCCTACTGCCTTCATTTTGAAGGAAGTATTTAGAAGGAACGAGGCTTGATAAAATGAACAAAGGAGACCTGAAAGCGAGTAGGTACATGAATTAGGCAAACTTCCAAACAGGTATTCTCGTGAACAAATTTTTACACCTCATGAAAAAACAAACCCGGAAATCTGATCGTAAGTGATTCAACAGCAGTAGAATATGTGCACTTCATTTATGCAGGGGATTTAGCACTTGAAGAAAAAACGTAGAAATGGGGTAGGTAACGAAAGTAAGCATGTAAGTGGATTCTCTATCATTTTTGTCAATAACCCTAAAGTTGCTCAACCCCTTGTACTTATTAGATTTTTTTACAAACAAGAAAGCTAAAAATTGAACACCTTACTGTAAGAAAGCCCAGGAGCGAAACCCTGGTTATTCACATGAATAGGCTAATTAGATTTATATTTTGACAAAAACCATAATAAGAAAAGCAATTTATGTACAGAGATGATGCGACTTGCTAGGATGTCTTACCAGACATCAGGCTTGACCAGTGTTTGTTTTCGCAAAAACGCTCACTTTGGATTTAAAAAATAAGGCTTGCAATTGTAAGCTTAGTTCATGGTAGTTCTTGACCGTTACATTTTTCCGAGATTTTACTAATTTTTGCAAAACATTATTGTTCGCGAGTGATGACACTCGAATGATTATAGGGCAATGTGAGATGGGATGACGTGGCTTGATTTGACGTGGTTTTGTTTCCTGAATAATAATTCATTCTCTGTTCTGATTGTGAACGAGGTGTCTGTGTCCTTTATCAACTATTTCTATAATTATTATTAATACAAAGCTTCTCAGCTTTTCATTGGTCCTTCGAGCCGGGTCAGTGAAAAGCTGAGAAGCTTTGTATTAATAATAATTATAGAAATAGTTGATAAAGGAAACAGACACCTCGTTCACAATCAATACAGAGAATGAATTTGTATTCAGAAAACAAAACCACGTCGAATCAAGCCACGTCAACCCATCTCACATCGCCCTATAATCGATCTTATAATTTGCTATAATAGCACGGGTGACAGGTTAAAAGTAACTCATAAAAATTAGATTCCCTGCTTCTGTAAGTGAACACGCCAATGGTGAAGGGAACTAATTGCAAAAATCGATTTATTTCTCATGGATTTTGAGTTTTCCTGGGCAAGACTCATCATATGTGGTTGAAAGGAGCTAAGTTCTCGCGCTGGTATGTCAAATATTCATCTCCACTACCCGAGCGTTTCATGGAGAAAGGAATGAAGTGTGTAGTTAGTGAGTGATCTACATTTTGGGTCTGCACGGGCATGTCTCGTGATCAAAGTTAATGTTCCTTCGATAACAAAAATTTATGTTGACTAGGCGTTCTCTGTGTTCTCCTGCGTTGAAGTTTTGTTCCTGTCTGCTCCTACATTCCTGGTTCGCGATTTCACAACTAAGCAATTCAGTTTTTATTGAAATGGATCCCAAATTTAAAAGAAATGAAGCTAAATAGAGAAATGCAAAATGATAACTATATTATCATTATATATATTATTGTATTATTGATATTATTGATAGTATTAAATATTATTCAATACATACTGTTAATCGTTCACTAAAGCACTTTCAAAATTTGTATTCTTTATTTTCTTCGTGCCCAGGTTATCGAGTGGGAAATGGCACTAAGTTCCCAAAATTGACAATTTTTTTGTTTATCCCCTTCAAAATATTGCAGTAGTTCAATGATTTTTGAACATCAATTATATTGACATACCAAAAAGAAAAAAAACGTGGTCAAAATCACGTGCCTTTGTTAATCAAAGCAGTTTTTTTCTTCTTGTGAAAAGTAGGGTTTTTGCAATTAGTTCCTTTAACCACTGGCATATTCATATATTGTCGTCATCTTCATTTAACTGTTGTCCTGGTCCTGAGTAGTAGCGTATTCATGACGCAAATTACACTCTGGAATTAGGATATAACGAAGAATCGATGGCGAGCTGAATGTGCCATTAGTGCCAATCCTAATTCGCCGAACCCACTACTTCATTACGGCCTCAAATGGACTGGTGCAAATTGATTAATTTGGGAAGCAGCCGGAGAACACTGAAAGCCCCGGGTCCAGGAGAGGGGGTTCGGTTGTGGGGTAGAGAGTAGCGAATTGAAATGTATGAGCCCTTGGCGATGGTCGGGTTAAGGCATCCCTAAGGGCAGGGAGCTTTGATAGGCCCCCAGGGCACTACTCTAATTAAAAACATGCTCTAGCACCCTCCTCGGCCCATCGTCAGTTAAACGAAGCAGCCAGTTGGGCGGTTTCTGAGCTTGAAGTCGTGATGCTGTTTATTACACTTCTCAGCTACATAGTATAGACCAAGATTCTCGTAAAAGCTAATTTCTCGTGGGGTGAACTGTATACTGCTTGAATGTATGAGTTGCCTCATATTCCGAGTCAAACTGAAACTGCTTCACCTCTTGAAGTCAGGGAATTTAATTTTCACGGATTTAAACCATCAGATATGAACTCAAGCTATTGCTCCATCCTTGATTGGACAAATCCCTCTGTGCTTCAATAGAGCAACAATTAACTGGGCAATGCAAACATACCTAGGTTCGGTTCTTTTTCTGGCCTACATGCTGTATACTACTTGAGAAGTTTGCAATAACATTTTAAGGCCGGTCAATTTTAGGATTTTAGTATCAAGAAAATACATGGGGAGTGACATTTGATGCATCTATGCAATCGTTTTATGGATTCTAGGAAGCTATGTGCCATACCCATTTTATCGATTTTCTCTTACAAAATAATATTTAAAAAATAAGGAAAATTGAGAGGGGAAGAGAGGTGACGCCCCCTGGGACACAAGTTTTCTCATCTCTAGTGTATCTCACTAGGGGATTCTAATTTCCAAGGATGGACTTCAGAGACGCATTTTTAAAAGGGGCTAAGTACCCTTTTTGGAGGGACAGAAACGTAAATTAATCTTAAGGGTGCTAGCACGGCAGGATGAAAGATTGTAATGACATTCCGAAGCCAATGTGACAAGCTAGGGAGAGGTTCTCGGATGATATTTAGTAATCAATCTCCAGCAGGCCAGGGGCTGACGGTGGAATGCCCGGAACGAAATGAAAAATGTTCCAATTAAGATGTTGTAGAAGTTTTAGTGGGCGAAGCATACCATGAGACTGATTAGTTGAATGTATGATGAGCCTCGAACTTGATCGCGTACCAATGATGATTACAAGACATTTCAGTAACCATTAAATGCATGTAACTACCTAAAAAGGTAGTCACAGTGTAGTTTTGTTAAACTGCCTTACCTATATGGTAAATTATATCTATTATTATATCAATGTTATATCAATGTGTGTAACCGAAAATTATGGATATATTTGTGATATATAAATATAACAATTATACCCATAATTTTCGGTTTGAATTAGGTATTACTCATGATTACCCAGTTAGCATAAAGTTAACTAAAAAGGTCTCCAAAACCATTGAAATTCTTGAATTACCGATCAGGTAAATTCTATTTTGGTTACTAAAGATTGCCTACTAGGTTTAAGGATAACTTAAGGTCTCTCGGAGTAATTAACTAAGACATCACGTCTCAAGCAATTGGAATGTTTTCTGATGAACCCATCGCGGTTGAGAGTTCTTTTTCCACTGATATTGAGAATAGACGAAGGACTCGAACTAAAGAAAGGTACAAGAGAGATAACTTGGTTATGAGTTTCGAGTTGTATAACTTCGTCCAAAACACCACTCCCGAGCCTATAAAGTCTCTTAGTGTCCAGGTTACCTGATATTTCACAGGAATTACCCAATAAACGTTGAAGCGATAAACCCTTTTTCCCCTCGCTTTGATACTTCCACCCAACGTGCAGCTATGTCTTCATTCCAAAGTATCGAACGGTTCATTCTCTACGTCATTTTCCACGTTTCCCATCACATCACCGGAGACGGAGTAGTTTTCTGAAAGAAGTTGAATGGGTTTCCATTTCAAGGGCCTTCTACGTTTATAGAAAGTTCAATGTTTACCGTGTGCTGTAATATACTTACGAGCTTGAGTTCCGTTGGTAGGTACAAGATCGTAATGTAGCTTTACTGGGCTCTGCAGAAAAAGACTCCCACATTCTAGCGTTTCATACGAACCAACGAATATTCCTCCTCAATGTTGTTGAGTGTTAAGTAGGTCAAAAATGATGGAATGTTGTACTGTGAAGTACTACCTATTTTTCATGAATTTACCAATATAATAATGATTAATTTCATAACTTATTATGATAGAATAGGTCCTCAATTTCGGGTACATAGTTTTGCCCGAGACAAGTGTAGGTATTTGACAACAAATGGACCTTTCAGTGGCCTGCCCAATATAAAGTATATATAAAGGAAATAAATGTATTTCCTTCATAAGGGCTCAAAAGCAGTTATACGAGAGGAGAGAGCATCCACCAACTGACTCTCTCTCCGTTTCTGTTTCAGCTTGTACTTGCTCATAACAATAACATAATGAATAATGATATAATTAATAATGATGTTATTAACAGTAGTTTAGTTTTGTTTCCAAAATAAATACGCCTAAAATTTTTAAATCTATTGTTTTTGTATTGTTGAGAGCCTAATGCTATTTATTTTGAAAGTTTTGACTTCTACAAGCTGAAACAGAACCGGATAGAGAGTATGAGTTGGTGGATGCTCTCTTCTCACATAATTATAACTGCTTTTGAGCCCTGATGGAGGAAATACATTTTCCGAAAGCTAGGCGATAACAGCGTTTTTCTGGATGACCCCAGTCCCGATATTTCACAATTTATTCATACCGTGGGTCGATACACACAACATGTTAACATTTTTGGGGGTGAGAAGAAAAAATGGGGTTTTCTCAGTAGTTTTGAATTCTGGGCTCATGTTAGTCAGTGTAAGCGAAAAAAACCTTATCGTGTCAAGTTCTGTGTGTTGCAAATTGCGTGAACCCCGTGGAAATACAAGACACGAGTCTCTTTCAATTAGACGATCTCGTCTCCTACCTGCGAACATTTACATAGGACTGAGTTTTCACTAGACTCCCCTTGAAGGGCAGGGAGCAGGAGCTCTCCTTTCAAATGGAAACGCCCTTCCATACCCCTGGAAAGGACCTCCGTAATCACATACCCAGCGCCAGAATTAATCTAATGGACCCTCCCGGATAATCTAATTCTAGGGCGTTGTTGTGTTGGAACTGCCTTACCTGCTTTTCAGGGGATCGCCCAACACAGGCTACATGGTACCATCAAGTTACCCCCAATTTCTCGCCTTCGCTACAACCCCTGGGTAGCGCCTCCTGTCGGAACATCGTTACGAGGAGAGTTCATCTTCTAATCAAAGGCTAAGGTTTTAGAATAAGGAAAACTTCCATAGGCTACCTTCTTGTTTCTACTGTTACCTACACAACGATATACGCGCAGCCTTTACGGGTAAGAACCAGTGCCATTGTTTCACACGTAACCAACTAATACATTGATTTTTACTTCAGCTAGTAAACATTATCTACTTATTTCCATTTTTTCTCTTTTTTTCTACTTGTGCTTGTATGGCGTAAGTAAGAACTGGATAAATTATATGTATAATTATTATCATGAGTTAGAACTAACATGGATCATACAATGAGAATTGCAAGGCAATTTCGGAAATTCCACTCAAATTCTGCAATATTTCAATGGACGGTGTGGAAATAGTGTAACATCCTTGATTTTTCAAATTATATTATTGTTATGGTAAATTCATGTTTTAGTATGTTTTAGGAATAGAAGAGTGTTTTGTTAAGTTGACCTAGAAAATTTTATCTCAAAATTATTCATTCCTCCATACTTACTGTTCAAAATATTGAACGACTGAGGAAAATTTTGGCGGTCTACAACTGACTAAAGCTATTCAAGGATGGTAGGAAAGAGTAATTCTTGACGTTATTTATCGTTATGATTAGATGATTAATGATTATTGGTTGTTATAAAAAGGTACATTTTCATGTCAAGGTTAGATAAGTTATCTCAAAAAGGACTTGAAATCATTTCGTGTGCAATATCAAAATCTGTTCATTATCAACTGAACTATCATTCAGAAGGGAACATACTCAGGATTTTCGTACTTCTTCGGAACATCATCACCCTAATATTGGCCTTGTGCCGATATCGTCGCAGACTGAGGCACAATGCCAGCGCCTTTGTAATGTTCTGTATGAGTGCAATGAACCTCAACTTATACCGGTTACGGGTGTTGCAATACGAGATAGGAAAGGGCTTGGCTCGATTTTATAGCCCCTCAAAACCTACCGACAATATAATAAAATAGAACCGAGGAACGCGATGGGGAAATACATAATTACTCATATTGTGAGTCCATTCTCGTGGTGAAACCAATGATTTTCAGTACTTCATGGCTTCATAGCAAATGAAAAATAGTTGGACAGCAATATTGGGTCTGATCAAAGCAATAGAAATATGTATCAACACAAAATTTTGTTTCCTCCTCCTGTTCTTTTTTGAAAACCCGTCTCTGAAGAAGATAACGGATGACTTCTGAGCTCGAAGGCCACACCAAGTCCAGGAAAGCAGATTTAGGGCATCACTACAAAAGTATGATGATGAATATACCATTCAATGGATGCTTCAATGATATAGTTTTTCCTGGCCAATTTCTGAAGTCACAACAAATACATCTTAGAACAACCATACACCAATATTGGATCTAGCTGTGCAAGCGTCCACCGAAACTACTAGACAGTGTTCTTTAATAGGTAAAAAAGAAGGAATACAATGTTTTTTAATTGTTATAGTAGGTATGTACCTATATGATGATAATCACGAATAAGTGTAGGAAGATAGGAACGATGAACAGAAAACAGAACCACAAACCTATTTTGATTTGGTAGAGGGATATCCATCTATACTGAAGGAATATATTATTGGAAAGTACAAAGCTCAAGTAAACTGAAGTTGCCTGATTTGTGAAGATGCCAAATCATAAATTGAGTTTCTAATTATTTTTATGAAAACACAGTGTAGACACACATCTATAGGAAAATATTAAATCAACTCCTTCATTCAATAATTTTTGAATGGGCCGATTACTGCGAAAATCAGGGAAAACAGCTTGAGGTGGATAAATAAGAAAAATATCAAGATAGGTGGAAACAGGTTCACCCGCGGGCCGGCGAACTCCTGGAAAATCGAAGATGCAAAGCAGAGGGAATCTTTCCTATCCTCTGCAACGGATTCAATAAGCAACAGAGTCGGTTTATGAAGATATACAGCCCAATAAACCTTACCTTCGTAACGCCGCAGGATGATTCAACGTCAGCCGTAGGCAGACAAAGATCGTAGCTGCGAGGAAACGTGGGACTACCCAGGGTGCGCCTACTCGCTCGTGACACGGAAAGATGGTATTCGAATCCAAGTAAGGTTTTGCATGAAGCTCGAAATAAATTGGAAGAAGAATATCCTCACTGATTCACCAAGCACTACCGAATAAATAAAACCTCTGAAAAATAACAAGTTCAAATTGGTAAAAGAGAGTGTAGCATCGGTAACGAATCCTCCAAATCTAGATATATTTTCCAGTGAACAACATTTATACGGCACATATTATTGTAATTGTAACATCCATATACGGCACATAATCGTACCATCCATTGTAATTGTAACATCCATATACGGCACATATTGTAATTGCAACATCCATATTATACGGCAAATAGTAATAATTAATATTACGACTTATATATATTACAATTATTGTAACATCCAAAGTGACATCAGATGAGAATCAGCTGATTTTACCTTCGATCAATCACTGATCTGAAATAAAGACAGTTAACCTTGAAGTTTTTCGCAAATATTTGAATTCTCCTAGCTCCATAATTGATTAACGATTTTAATTGATAGACCTAAGTGAAACAACACTAAGTTTATTACATGGTGTCAGGTGAATACAAACGAACTGTTTTAAATTCTCGTCCATGAAAATAACGTCATCCGCCTCCGGATGAAAATGGATAATATCGGGAGTTAACCTTTCATAAGTGACCGGAACTGAAGTAATTACTCG
Organism: Apolygus lucorum; assembly: GCA_009739505.2. Classification (NCBI taxonomy): domain Eukaryota; kingdom Metazoa; phylum Arthropoda; class Insecta; order Hemiptera; family Miridae; genus Apolygus; species Apolygus lucorum. The sequence goes on along the minus strand of CM019178.2, from coordinate 4,914,384 downwards.
GAGACGTTCGACCACCACCTCCGTTTCACTACGAGGCCCCAAATCTAAAGAACGAATGGGCTATGTGGCTGCAAAATTTCACGTACCTATTATTTGACCTTGCTCAACCAATGTTGTCCTTCGTATAGGACAAAATTCCAACCCGAAAGATGTCGGCGCTTATCCAAAAGAAACTGGAGTGCTCACGAAATTTCAAGAAGTGACTGAATATAAAAAAAATATGAGAACATTTTTTAAAATTAAATTTAAAAAAATAAATAAAGTTAACCTTGAAGTTTTTTGGGAATATTTAAATCCTTCCAGCTCTATAATTAATGAACGATTTTAGATTTTAATTGATAGACTTAAGTGAAACGACACCAAGTTATTAAAACATAATATACTTATTGCATCTATAAAAATACCAGAAGACACTTGAAATAAATAATACGATTAGGTAAGTACCTCTGATGTATTTTATATTACAGTAAATATTTAGTGAGACTAAGTAAAACAAAGAACTGCGAGTAGGGATTTTGAATTAGAAGTCCACAAAGACTCATTCGGGCAAAAGAGGAAAACGAGCTACAGGACACGCGAGCTATTTGCATACACACTTCAATATTTTTTTGAAACTTTTGACGAGAGAAAAAATTGACAACAAGGGTTTTCAATACTTTTGAAGAAAAAATATAGACAAAAAATCAATATAGTAGCTTAATGAGACAGCAGTAAACCATCCTATTATAACTTTTAAAGATATTTTGTTCTCATGAACTATTGCATTCTCTGTACAAATCTTTTCAGTTGAACACGTTTCAAGTTCTCATAACTCAAACCGAAAAAGGGCAAAATGGGACTAACCACTTTACCCCCATGTTAAGCAGGTAGGAAGTCAACAAAATGATAAATCTTTTTCGGAAATTAAATTTACGGCTTTTGATACACCGGCGTACGTGACGCCCGTGCGGAAGGAGGCATGCAAATCGCATCTTCGGTTGGAAGAACGAATTCCCTACGTGACTCCAACTCATGTGCCTCCGAATACGAGAAAAGACGAATCACATTGTAGGTGGGACGAAGAAGTCCTTATTCAGGATGTCAGGGACTTTGCGATCTGTCTCCGATGACATTGGTATCTTCCCTTACGTTTTTCCGGGGTATTCTCTCAAGGTTCAACGTGACTTCTGTTCTAAGATATGTCACTGTACACACAGCACAGGACAGACGTTACGTTCATTTAGAGTGTGTAGGTTTACTCTCCTTTAACCCCAACACCATACAACTCATTCCTTCAAGTTGTCGAGATTATTTTTGCATTGAATCAAAGAATTTCATCCCCTTTGGAAGATTCATAGAGTATGTCGTCAGCTCTATGGTAGAACGTAACACAACTCAGAAAATCTGCTGGTCTGAAGTTGGCTCCTTGGCTTGACTTCCACACATGATTGATTCCCACGAACAGCTCGATTCCTGAACTGGTTTTTCGAATGAAATTTAACGACTTCCGAGTCAAATTCAGATGAAGATTCAAGAAGTCAAAATGAATATTTTCCATATCACATTGAAGGTTTTATATTCCCAATCACAAGTATATCGAGAAGTGGTAATCACAAAAAAAAAAAAAAAACAAAAAAACAATTGGGAACCAACAAAATTAAAAAGTATAAACTCTAATATGATTTTTTACAGTAAGTTTAATGCAATTCGATCCTGCTACCTCTGAAAGTTGTAGCATCATATCTAGGGAGTAATTTGAGCAATAAAATCTTCAGTTGGAAATTGTGAATCTGAATGATAGTAGAGAAAATACAAATTTCATTCGCAATTTCAGTTTTAAAACCCCTAGAGTAATTTTGATTATAGTCAATACTTTCCGAAAGACTATAAGAAGGTTTAAACTTTATATCACTATACAAAATAATGCACGACGTTTTCAAGGGTAGGGTATGTGACAGTTTCCTATAAATTTTATCGCGATTGAACGAGAGGTTTCCTGTGTATATTCGCAAACGTGAATTCCCAGACACATCGATTTCTCAAGTCGAGTAGGTTTGATTACGCATGAAATTACACTGTAGTTTGAAACTGGCGCGAAACTAAACGTGTAGTAGTAAACAACCATCCATTGCGCTCATTCGCAATTGAACATTCTGAAGTTATGTCATGTTACCGATCACCTACGGCTCTAGAGAAGTAACCTCATAACAGAAAGTAATCACGAGGCAGGAAAACTTGTGCATAGGCAGAGGCTGGAGAATAAAACTCATACATTTCAATGTATTCGACACATTTCCCACTTATCACAAAGTTTCTGTAAATTTTAGATGTTACTATTAGAAGAAAAACATCAAGAAAAAAATCATGCAAACCTCCCACTCAAAACCCAGTCCTTCCTGACTCATCGACTCCATATGAGCATGAAGGGTGAGACATGTTTTTGTAGGAATCGAATCGTAAATCGATTGGCGAAATTGAAATACCCAGGGTGGGACGGACCTGGCAAAATAATATTGAGTTTGCAAGCAATGACCTGGAAGCGATGGAGGAGAGAGGATGTGAAAGGCTTTGGAAATTATTGGAATGATCCGAACAGATGGGTATCGGCGACGTAGCGTTCGACCTGAACTGGATCGGAAGCCCTAAAAGACAAGTCGCGCGGATATGGAAAATTGAATTTCGATAAACTATGGCGGAGGGTGCCAATATCTCAGGGGATCCTATATCCGGCGAGGGCCGAGAAATGGATTGAAATACATCCTCTCGTAAAGTAATGGAACTGTGGAGTTGAAAAGTCAGAATATAGAAAGAGGCGAATATAATATATATATACGAGAATGTGAACACAATCCACATGACTTTAAATAATGTCACCTTTAGTAAGACCCACAGAGAACTGAATGTACGTACATATTCTTTTTAAGGTACACATATATATAAATATATATATTATATATACATATTAACGTATCTCTCTCTATATATAGAGATACGTTAATATTTAAAAAGCTTACCGCTCATCTTCTTTAACCGGAAAATAAATATGTATGTTATTTATAAGTACATGATTTTATAATCATTCAAATTATTTTGATGCGCAAGCTCTCTAGATGCAAATGTTGGTGAATAAAGTGATAAAATGATGTAACAGATGAAGTAGCGTCGGAAGGATGTAGTTATTTGGAGAGCACAGTTTATAGGGGTTACTTTGATGCCAGAGGTCCCTCTGTCTTCCCACCAAGTCCCCTCCTATGAAAGTAATCTCTTGTCATTAACTCAACTAGGTGAAATGATTCCAACTAGCTAGAGCGGTTCCTGATTCGATAGAGCCAATCCACACCCACTAACTATTTAATTGGTTCCCTAATTCTTAATCAACTTAACTGTACTTAAAACAAGGATGAGTCACGGAACTGAAAATGAGTTGATATAATTGCGATTGTGAAGAATTTTTTACTAACTTTCTCTTGAAATCTATTACCTTACTACACTGAGAGTTGCACTTATTCATAGTGGAATGAAAATTGATCCACATGTTCTGACTTTTAAGAACACAAAACTCTTAAAGAGATGATCCCCGAATCTAAACAGTTCAATTTCCTTAATCAGTACTGAAAATATCAGTAATGGCACATAAGTGGTAAGAGAAGTTATTTATTCTTTCACCAACGAAGCATCAAATTCAGATGTCATCACCTCGAGCAAGTAGTCTAAGGTTTTGGTTTGAAGTTGCACGTCTCTCTCCACATATAGGAAATGACAATTTTTTGAAAACAAGATGAAATCTAAGGCAAACTTAACAAAAAAATTATAAGTCTAGTGACGTCTAAAATCCTTAACCTACCGCTACTTAACCTACCGCAAACTACATGATTCGGGGCTCATTGAAAAAAATAAAATTGCAAACGGGATTTCAAATGCTTCATTGAATTCTGCTTTAGTTCTCCTGAAAAATTGTGCAATTAAGCTTTTGTGAGTGGAGCAAAATGATTATGTACTGTTTTGAGAAAAGGACACCTATTACTAGTGAATCAAGCAAATAGCACAAAGGTTGTACCACTCTCATTAGCTCGAATAAACTTACTTGCCCAATAATATGTGGGTACCGCAGAGATCCGGTAGAAGCAATAGCCTCATAAAATCTACCGAGTGCAATTCCACTGTTGCGGCGAGCACAATGGAATTGCCGATGGGAAAGAACTCCAGTGGAGCATTGGTAGTGCCAAGTTTGGCGAATTAAATCTTGCTCCTTCCTTCACCACCAATGCTCTCTTGGCTGGTTGCCCTCAATCTTCTCCCAGCTCTATCGTCCTTCGGGCTGAACATGAAACTCATTGAAACCTCCCAGAAGCAATCAAACGAGAAACGGTCGTGTTTTTGCTGCTGACTTCGACAGCTCTCACTTTCCTCTAACGGAGAATACAATTGGTCTCTGTGGGTTTTTACTCTTTCAATTGGCCTTCCGTTGCCCTTAGTAAAACCAACAGCCGTTCCAATGTGGGATGGGATTCCAATTCGATATTTATCGAACTTGAAAGTCATCCAGATTTTTGTATGCCAGGTACCAACTTTTCAACGAGACGATACCTCCCTAACCCTGATTAACTACCAAATATGAAGATATTCAATGGTTACCATTGACCAAGACTTCGATGTCCATACAGCTTGATTTGAAGCAGATATCTAAAAGCTCCGCGTATATTATGTGAGTAAATTATAAAGAAGCAGATTTGAAAGTGTTACAAACCTTTGAAGTTTATATTGGAGGAAATTAAATGTTTATTTTCTTATTCTGCTGTTTTTTTTTTCTTTTTTGTACTTCTGTTTAATATTTATCAAACATAAGTATAAGTAAGTTCATAAACTTTTATGAAGATATTCTCTTATTATTTAACAGCTAACTGGACAATGATTGAAATAGTTATTTCAGTTTGTGGGTCAACATGGAGAATAGGAATTCAATTTCAGCGTCCATTGAATGACAAAAGGCCGTTCGATACGATCATTAAACCTGTCGGTTCCACAGTTTCCTCGGTGGATTGCTGAATAGGCTCTCAAGAAAGACACACCTCGTTGGTTGAGTTGATTCTAACATCGATCGACTATTGCTGATGGCCTATTCCATTGACCAACGCATTAATTACGGATTCGCGACAGCGTTTTCTTTAGATTTAGTGAAGTCCAAACCCTGAAACTCCCTTGACTCCGGAATTACTGACTGCTTGTGGATGAATAGGTTGGTATACGAACTGATGATGGTCATAAATGTACCAGTAGTAGCTCGAAAGAGATGAGATATCTTCCTGTTAACCAATGAAAGTTATTATAGTGACGATCATCATAATTGTTGAGACGAATATGATAACTATACTGATATTAAGATGATCAGGATTGTAGGTACTAAAAGTATTTGGAGTTTGCTGTTCAGCAATCAACGTTTTGCCGATCCTGTGATCATAATTATTTAATTCTGAATTTACAATGCATTACTTAAATAAATTCGACATTTTGTGGAAATTATATTGGTACATCCCGCTTCATATGCATGGTCCCTCGGGCACCGGCGGGTCTTGGACGAAGCAATCAATATGTGAGCGGTAGTCCATGCCGCTCTCAAGGAATTTGCTCTCAAACTGATAATAATATATTCTATTCAGTTTTTTGAGCACAAATAAAATATACCACGCTATTAATTAAAAAAATCTATGAAATGATAGCTTTGGCTTTATTTTTCCTTTAAATTAGTTCCGCAAAAAATCACGAAACAAAATCTGATTTCAAATAATTTGAATTTTTGGTGAGATTGACTGAATGCATAGTTTATTACTCTGAAATAAATACCGAAACCACAGAGAAATGGTCATGTTATTTTCTGATGAAAATATCAGGGATGTGAAAGAGACATACTTGAATGATGGGTAGGTACTTTTTATTTATAACATCTCAATGAAACTTCAACAAAATAACTCTTTTATTATAAACGAATCTTGAGTCGAAAAATATTCAAATTAGTGAAAATGACTAGATTTTTAGGAATGAACATTTCAAATAACTATAGGGTAAAACAAAAAATATAATGAATAACATCTATGAGATTCTTCAAAACAAGTATGAACTAAAAACTTCAAAATCTGAAACAAAAACAGTTATTACGAAAACTGAAACGAATAAAAACACTCGCGTCAACTGAAAGCTGATTATTGCGTACAAATTACTGTTTAGAGAAGAGATTCACTTATTATCATTCACCATACGATAACCTGCGGGCGGCATACAGTACCACTGGGTGATCTTTTCACTTCAAATGACCGAAAACAACTGATATATATGAAGACCCAAGGGCAAGAATACACTAAGTCCAATTTTTTTCGAAACTGAGATTTAGATGCCATCTGTTAGATGAGGACTTTTGTTTTAACTAGAAAAATAAATTTATAAACGTTATATGAATCGAATTATATAATAAAATTGAAGGAAAAAAGAAAAAAAAAGAAAATTCATTGCAAAAAACTTCGTTTTTTTAATTCTGGAAAAATTTTCAAATTGGACTTAGTGCGTTCTTCTCCTTGGGTCTTCATATATAATATATAAAACTAAGAAGTGAAAGAGAAATCAGCGCGCTCGGGTATGGGTGGTCAGGTAGGTAGTTGATGGAGAGATACCTAAGCCCAAAATACAGGAAACGATGTGTATTACTGAATTACTAGAATTTTTAGAGAGTAGCGGCATGGAGTGCCGCCCCGAAGGAGCCTGAGGGTTAAGAGAGTTGGCCTCCATAAGAAAGTGTGTCATTCGATTTTACCTCTCCACGTTACCTTGAAACGTGAACGTGAATTTCGGTGGGTTGTTCGGTTCTTTCCATTCTACCAAATCCTTCTTTAAAATCTCCACGGAAACAGGCAGGATCATTTGCGTAATCGACCAGTTTGGTACATTATTGGCACTAAAAGTGACGGGTGAGTAAACCAATGCGTTGTACCGAAAAATGCATTGGGCGTTCCATGGAAATGGATTTTAGAACGCTATCAATTTCGATCCCGTTACGATCCATTAAGACCTTCTAGCTTTCTGGGGACATAAATCCCTTCCAAGGTCCTGTGATCGTGATCTCGTGGCTCGATCCATCTTGAAGCTAAACTGCCTCTGGGGAGAAAAGAAACAGGCGTGAGGACCAGGCGTAAGGAACCGGATCTGCAGATTAGATTTTCCTGCCGTACAAACGTTCTGCCACCATCAATTTTCCAATACAATTCAACGACATTCATTCCTCGTAAATCTGGTTCAACAATCCGTTTGATTGATTGAGTTTATTTAATTTTAGTCTGTAAACACCCCCCCGAGTAATAGCTAACACAAGTGCGAGTACAATGCTGTTCAGTCTTATATCATTGTGTGGAGTGCGCGATAACAAATAATTATTTTTAGTCGCAGAGAATGTAATACTCTACTAATTTTGACACATTCTTAGTGCCTGAGTAGCCAATAATGTTAAATAATTATAAGTAAAACTGGAGCCAAACTGCGGATTCAATTTTTACTAACAATGGTAGGTTTAAACAGTGCGCCTTACAGAAGAGAATATGAGTTGGCATCACATTCGTTCAAGATATTGGTGGTTGGTCGTTTAAGACCAGCTTTTACTCAATATAATACCTACACCTCCAACTTCTCACCCCCATCAGAACGCGGGTCACGATTCTGCGGCTTTAATTCGACCCAGAATTGGACCTGTACGATCCTTTTTCCACGCCAGCGGGGAAACTTTTCATTACCCAACTCTGTCGAAGTGGGCCGGCGACAGCAATATATCAAAAGTGCGGAGCCGTCGCCCGCACAACCGCCACAAAAATGATATTTGGGCACCTGAACCTAAACACAAAGTATATTGGATAAGTTCCAGATTCTGGAGTTCCCTTGCTCACATCAATTTCCCACTATGACGCCACCTTGGCTTGTACAGTTGTGTGAAACAGCACACCATAAATACAACTATTGAAACTATCATTAGCCATTATTTAATGTTTAACCTTGAAAAGTAAGTAAATGCGTTTTTTGTTCTAGATGAGGAGGAAATTCATTTATCATAGGGAAATAACAGTTTGAAGAAGTAACGCACGAAATCCAAATTTGAATAGGAAGGAGATGTGGACGCCATCGTAGAATGATAGTTTGATGAAAAATTCCAATGGGAATCACAGGTGTATCATCATAATCACTGATACTGCTCAATTAAAGGCATTTGGTATTATCAATGGTAAGTAAAAGCAAACCCAAAGAGCATGACTTCTCAAGATTTATTCCGAGAGTTTCAGGTAGTCGGTGATCTCTTAATTAATTAGGTAAAATATACGAGTACAAAAATTAATCGTACAAAAAGCATTCTTACTACAAAAATTTGAACAAAAATTATAAAAAGTTTTTGATAATAGGTGTCAACGGATCGCCAATTTGTACGATAACTGGCTGCTATTTTTGAAACTATTTCGTTGATCTACTCGCCGAGAAAAAATTCATAATATGATAGTTTGATTACTATCAAACTATAATGTTCGAAATCTGAGTAAAAAGGTGTTGACGCATAACCGACTAGGTAGATCAACAGCGTTGATGGTTTCGGGGAGTGATTTACAAATAAATCCAAATTGATGTTACTCTTAATTACTGAAAGAAGAATAATATTAAATAGAACCAAACAACAAGTATCAACGATAAGATCATGGAAAGTTCATCATGAGAGTGATGCGAAAACATACCTTCTCTCAAGGAGATTAGGTACCAGCTTGGTGAGATGATGATAACATCTCACCAAGCTGGTACCAAATCTCCTATTATATTATATCAAAATATCTATTCTGTTATATTCTATTCCTGTTATGTTATATACTATACTATATACTATATACTATTCTATTCCTTATTATGTTATATACTATTCCTGATCAGCTTACAATTCATCAATTTCAGGATGCAAACTATGTTACTCAGAGGAAAGGAAATATTCAGAAAGTACATAATTTCTACAACAATGTATTATGGTTTGCAATGGTGGTCTACTATCATGAGTTATTTACCTCGAATAACTTGACCAAGTGAGAAACCAAAGAACCGGACAGCTATAATAGTCCATGGGTAGCAAATAAGCGACAAAAATACAGTTTCATCAAACTGAGAAGCAGGAGAAAAAAAAGACTTGATGAAGCAGGGGATTTAGGAAGGAAAGGTTCCCAAGAAAGAATGCTGGTTGGTGCCCAATTCCAGCGATATGGGCGTTTTTCTCGCTATGGCCTTTATTAGATGTTGCCTGAGCTTTACTGAAGATTCCGGGGCCGCCTTTATGTTTTCCCCATTTCCCAAGGATCCGCAAGAGAACGACCTTCCGTCCAAATTAACTGCCTTCGTTTTTATCGTGGAAGACCCAATGTACACGGAGAATGGTCTGCTGAGTTGTTGTTTGTGGAACCTCGTCAGCCCTTCATCGAGGTTTCCCTCAGTGGAACATACACGAAAGAATTTCCTGGTTCACATGTATATTTTTCCAAGCTCTAGCTTGATAAGAAACTATTCACAACCTAATTACGAATTTTTATCTCGAGAATAAGCATCGATAATGAAGATTTGAAAAATTTCATAAATCCATCTTGGGTTTGAAAATCCTACCCGTCGTTGGTTTATCCCATGAAGCATTACGTGGAAGTTTTTTCAAAGGTAGGCAGTGAGCACAAGGACCTATGTTTTGGTCTTCTATGCCATGTTCAATGCATAAATTACGAAACTAACGGTATACTCTTATGGTTGATAAGCAACTTTTCTCCGGGGATATTGAAGCTATTCCAAGTGAATTTTTATAATTCAAATTTCAATAATTCAAACTGCAGTTACTTATTTTGATCGTTGACTACATCGACTCGAATAAATCAAGATGAAACTTAATATCTGTATTGGCATTAGTGCTGTTATGAAAAACGCTGCAAATCATTGCTCAAAGGTTTATTATTTTCTGTATAGATCACCCTTCTGTATAGATCACTGGTTCTCCATCAATAGCACCTACCACCATCTGTATTCTCCCTTGACCTTCCCTCTCAAATTTCAGCTTCCTGCGTTCAATAGGATTGAAAATAACTTCGGAGCTCACTCAGCTGATCAGTGATCTGAAGAGTGAAGAAGATCTCCTCGAATGCTGGAGACGCCTGGAAGAGCATTTCCATTCAATAGGAGTAAAAATGGTTTAGGAGCTCACTCAGCTGATCAGTGATCTGAAGAGTGAAGAAGATCTCCTCGAATCCCGTAGACGCCTGGAAGATCACTTCCATTCAATAGGATTGAAAATGGCTTCGGAGCTCTCTCAGCTGATCAGTGATCTGAAGAGTGAAGAAGCCTTTGAGCAATGATTTGCAGCGTTTTTTACCCACCAACATTTTTTTTACCTACCAACTTTTTTTTACCTACCAGCTAGGTACTACCTACCACACCATACTGGCTTCACACCTTCACAATCAAGTTTATTAAAAAGAACTAAACGCTTCACACTCGATTGGAAAATAGAAAGAAGAAAGAAAGCTTCATACGGAAATTTGATTACTGGTTACGCAGAAGGCAAAACTGTATACAAATCGAAGAAATGAACAGCGATCGCATTTTAGTCCGATAAAATTTGAATGGAGATTAGACCTCTTTTGCGATTCACACTCATGATTCTGTTTTATCGAAGGAAAACCTTCAAGTACTCGTAGGGACCGAACGGTTTGTCCTACAGAGCTCCGGATGGTCTCAAAAATTTTTAAAAATTCAATACTATTTAAAATTGGTGAAAAAACGATACCTTTATTTCGAGAGTTTTCGAGCTAGGGCACTCTTGAAAATTTCAACCCTTAATTTTCACCCCTTAGAAGTGACCTACATCAACCAAAAGCTTCGCGGCACAACTAGACCCCAAATGGAGCCCATATACCAAATTTGAACCAAATCGGTCCAGTGTTGCTAAGAAAAGTGCCGCGTACGGCGTACGGCGGACGGACGGAAATTTTTTTATTCGATTTTCGTATTCTACGTACTTTGAAACGTAAAACATCAAATTTTGAGGGGGGGTTAAAATTTTTTTTTTCTTGCTCGATTCCAAAGGCTTATTATTGAAAATAATAAACCAAAATATGAATACTGCTTACGATCAGGTCAATTTCCCCTTAGAAATCAATTAATGATCTGCAGTTATAGGTATTTTGGATATAACGTAGGTACTTACTCAACTTCCTTATTGTAGCATAGCGCATAGGACAATTTACAAGATAACTACCGTATAATTGTAGAGCAGATTATGGGTAGCGTTTTTTTATACAGCTCCAGAAGCTCTTACACAATGAAGTTGGTTACCTCGCTGGAGAGGTGAAAAAAAACTATTCAAACTACCTGGATGTCACAATCATTCTTTCTACTCCGATACATAACCTATAATTGGTCTTCTAAGAGGTACTCGAGTTCGAAACTATGCAGCTCAAGGGTAAAGAGAGCGGACTGAGTAAGAAATGATGGCTAAGCACTATGCAATTATCAGCGGAAACATCACACCTAGAGAGTCTACGAAGCATTCTCGAGTGTCTCACTAACTGATTCATACGCACTGAAGTCACTCTTATAATAGCAAGTCATTCGCCATCCGTCTTCCAGCGAACTACGTTCTCCGAATCCCGCACTTATGAGATAATCGAATCATGATAACTTCTAACACGAATTCGTACGAATAATGAATAGGTACCTGATCCGAGGCATGAAATATGAGGCTCTACGACATATCAAGAATGAAAACTATGAAATCGAAAAAGGTCACTCTAATTTTTTTAAAGCGTCAAAGCACAAGATTACTTCAAATATGAATCCCCAATGCAATCATCGTAAAAATGAGAAAGGGGCGTGTTCACAAATAGGGAATTTTGAATTACCCTCTTCCTATAGATACAATAAGATTTGAAGGGTAAAATTCCCTAGTTATTCTCCGATAACTACAGAGTCCCATTCTCCATTGTTAATTACAGCACTGAAATAAACTATTCTGCATTTTGGAGGCAATTGGAAGTGATTGGCACACTAGAAGCTTGAGCAACAGACAAACTTCTCGTCAATTCATTCATGAAAATTGATACACGACATAAAGTAATTGACTGGTAGATACCAGCAAGTGATAGAGAGATTTCATATTTCACTGGATATTACCACGTCACTACATGTATTATGAGAATCAGTGTGTGCTACCAGGAGTAAGTCCAACACGCATATTAAGAGCTCCGTGAAATGCATAGGTAACTTGCAAGTTTAACATAACAATTATGAGTGCAAACTATGTTAGATAGAGATTTGTGAATCCCATTCTCAGAAAGTGTGAATAAGGGAAAACTCTGATAATGGATACAGTTATGATAGTAAATCAGTAACGGAGGCTCATGGGAATGGCCAAAGCTCATCTTGAAGAGCGAAATTTTCCAAAGTAAACTGGATTGCCAGGGGCGTAAATCTTGGACCGAATTTTTTCTATTCCGCAATGTAAAATATTTGTATTGCCTGCTAAGCTTGGAAGAGTTCTTGAGTTTTTAATGAACCACCAACGCTTGAAAAAACATCTCATGGAGCAGCCATTTCAGGGACACACGCTCCTGTTCTCCAAAATCAATGCACCCACGGTTATTGATTCCATACACAGAAGAGGAGTACCCGACACCGTGGGAAAACAACCCCAATAATCCACAGGGTAGTAATGGATCCACGTGCCCGCAGGACTCGCAAGCTACACCTCTCAATTTTCACGGAACATCCCCCTGAGGCACCAAGGCCTAATTAGGAGCTGACCCCTACTGAATCGGTCATTGCAACAACCAACTTTATTAACATCAGCTTAGCCCAAGCTGTCTACTCCCCTTTTTCGAACAGATTTCGTTCATTATTCCGACGACGGAGCTAAAAAGTTTACAGCCCTAATTAAGCAGAAACAAAAGAGTTAGTAGAGGCAGTAAACTCGTTTGAATAACAAAAGGCCGAGAGAAGGCTAAGCAAGATGGAAAAAAAGGTTTTAGGTGAATATTGAGAATGACAACTTCAGAGGGGGGCCCTGGAGTGAGAGGTGTACAAAATTTCTATGAAGGAGAGCCTTCCTCTTTGTCCGAAATAGGTCAAAAATTGGTTCATAAATGGATCATGTTTATTAGTTGTACTTGAAGAAACAGCTCGGAGTTTATTTCAATCTATTATACACAGAAGAAAACGGATAGATTCTAATTTTACCATAACCATTCACTACCTACAACGGATCTTTGAAGTAGGCGATCAACAACCTTTTGTTCTATGGTAATTTATTCGAACGACTTCCTACGTTTTCAGCTTCATCATCTTTACATCCTGGTATAAATGGTCTTTGGATGTGCTGGTAGGTACTATCTTATCCGAATCTGTATGTTCAATTAAACGGACGATTCAACAGTCGAGCAGCCATACAATTCATTTCATATGATAGGTAATTTGTATGGCTACTGAATTCAAACATGGTATGAAGATAATTATTGTCTTCACAGGATAATAATAATCAGTGTAATTTGTCAAGTATAGAAACTAAGTTCAAGATTTTCACTTCAATAACATACGAATGGTAATATACGAAATGCATATTAAAGAATTTTGTAAAAGTTTTAAGAAACAGAAAAAGATAATGAGATATTGAATTGATAAAGAGAGATAAGAAGCAACTTAGGAAAGCCAACTGGCCAGTCTGCAGTGCGAAAAGGTCCAATCTCAAGATGAATCTCAAACTGAATGCCATTAAAGGAAATTACCACTTTATCTCCTGGAGTAAACGGATTCGTTTTAATTTTCTCGGCTCCGGAGTTGAGAGGGTAGACGAAGGGAAGATGAATGATTAATTCCTACTAGAAGGTTTGCAGCGCGCAAAATACGGACTGAGGCCCGTAATTATTCAATAGGGTTTTTTGCTTTCTCGCAACCTTGACTGAGAGAGGTTTTATTTATAAATCTTACCTAAAAGGAATATACTAAATGTGGAGTTATTTGAGGGATCAAAAGATGTTCTTGAAGCAATATGTAATTTTTTATGCACTTCCACACTAAAAGCCAAGATGTAATGCAAATATGGTGGGGCAAAAAATGCAGACTCGTCACCACACATTTCTTTTAAAAAGGCAGATTGAGGATAATGAAATGCTGGTTTGAGTGGGTGAGTGTACAAGAAGGTCTGAGAGCAATAAATTACAAGCTGGAACAGTATATTTTTTGAAATTTTTCATTTATAAATTATTTATTAGATTGTAGTTGAAAGCGTCTTCAATATCGTGCAACTACTTAGTAATTACTCGAGTTCACCATACCATGTTGAAAAACAATACAAAAGGGAGCTGAATTTCCGAGAGAGTGGAGAAACAACCTATAATGATAATCTTGCGTGGGCTATTTTTTCAATCTACCTGGATTGAAAGTTCACTACAAAAACAATTCTCCCATCAACGGGACCTGTCACTGTCACCGAACTGGCAAACTAGAAGTTGGTGAAGTTTGAGAAGAAGCCTCTCAACAAAGTTAAATTACTTGACAGGGGAGATATTCGTACCGCAGACGCCGTTAATGGGATATCGATTCGGCGACAGGAACTAGATGATGGGGACGGACAGGTAAGATATAAAAATCTACTAGTAGAATCACCTGGCAGATGTCCGTGGAACGCTTCGGTGAACTGAGACGCTAACGTCTTCAATTTACATTTCATCTTATAAGCTCCAAATGGATTCATGTTATGATTCGAGTTAGCATGATGATTATTTTGGGTCATTACCTATATCACGTTGTTTTGCATAATGCCCATTTCTAATTCCGAAGTGACACCGTCGTCATCTTCAGCTTGTTGATTCCACGATTGTAATCATTCTTTCCAAATTGCTAAGCTACATAACATGAACCTCATCTTGACACAGAAAGAAAAAAATTATAGGTGAAGGTACGTCATCGAAATCTAAAGGTACTCTCCTATACCTATTTGCAAATTGAAACAGTATCATAATGTTGAACCCGATATTCGGAAACCCTGGTTTTTCTGCCCTCGGTAAATAAATTGATAAATACATACATTATGATACATAAATTGATAAATACATATATTACGATACATTGTTTACAAACTATTTGTTTGAAAATAGAAATTTCACAAATATAAAATACATATATATTATTTAACCATTACTAGAATTGAATTGATTAGACTAAGGAATGGACGCTATTTGACCATCTCTAATCATATAAACAAACGCTGTCTAGTAGTCTCTCGCATCTACAGCCCCCTTCTGTACATTGCTTAAAAATTTTTGAAGAAAGCTTATACTGGTACATTCGAAAGGCAAAAGATGATTCGACACTAAAAATGAAAAATTTGCAAACCATATTGATGTAAAGATTTTCTGGTTTCAAGCTCAGTTGTTTTCAACGTGAACTGGCAAATAGGTGGAAACCCCCAGTCTCATCGCACTCCCCCGTCAAGAGCGTTTTGGCCCAACTTCCGATATCGTTTTCTGTTTTCTTGGCAGCCTTGGCTTCCTGGTCCCTCCTTAGTGCAAGCATCAATTATTCAAATGCCCCCAGGGGGAGCGCAAAGTTAAGGATTGTTTAAAATTGAGCATACACAAACATAAAAAAAAAAGAATCTAATGAAAGGAATAAAATTTAGATTAACAGGGGAGAACAACAATTCGGAATTAAAATGCAATGCACTTTGCTCATCGTTTTTGGCATGAGCGAATCGTGATTAGCTCCAGAGGTTCTCTTATTCGGATTAATCAAACAAGATCAAAAAGTGGCATTTAAAATTAAAAGAAAAACGTGCCCCACAAGAATGCATGCTCAAACTATTGCACTACCACACAGTACTTGTGTTGTAGGCTAACCAAGGATGATGGTCTTATTGGAAGATATCATGATATTGTTCTAAATACCAATTTTGGAAGAAAATAACAAAGTTCTAACTAAAAAAAGAACTAAAAACCAAGTAAGATATGTGACTACTTTTAGACGTATACAATTTTGGTTTATTATTTCTAATAATAAGCCTATGTGATCGTATCGCAAAAAATTTGTATAACCCCCCCTCAAACTTTGTCACTTTACGTTTCAAGGTGCGTAGAATCCAAATTTGCAATGTCCGTCCGCCGTCCCCCGTCCGCTGTCCGCGGCAATTTTCTTAGCAACACTGGACCGATTTGGTTCAAATTTGGTATATGGGCTCCATTTGGGGTCTAGTTGTGCCGCGAAGCTTTTGGTTGATGACAGTCACTTCTAAGGGGTGAAAAGTAAGGGTTGAAATTTTCAAGAGTGCCCTAGCTCGAAAACTCTCGAAATAAAGGTATCGTTTTTTCACCAATTTTAAATAGTATTGAATTTTTTTAAACTATTGAGACCACCCGGAGCTCTGTAGGACAAACCGTTCGGTCCCTACGAGTACTTGAAGGTTTTCCTTCGATGAAACAGAATCATGAGTGTGAATCGCAAAAGAAGTCTAATCTCCATTCAAATTTTATCGGACTAAAATGCGATCGCTGTTCATTTCTTCGATTTGTATACAGTTTTGCCTTCTGCGTAACCAGTAATCAAATTTCCATATGAAGCTTTCTATTTTTCCAATCGAGTGTGAAGCGTTTAGTTCTTTCTAATAAACTTGATTGTGAAGGTGTGAAGCCAGTATGGTGTGGTAGGTAGTATCTAGCTGGTAGGTAAAAAAAAGTTGGTAGGTAAAAAAAATGTGGGTGGGTAAAAAACGCTGCAAATCATTGCTCAAAAGCTTCTTCATTCTTCAGATCACTGATCAGCTGAGTGAGCTCCGAAGCCATTTTCAATCCTATTGAATGAAAGTGCTCTTCCAGGCGTCTCCAGCATTCGAGGAGATCTTCTTCACTCCTCAGATCACTGATCAGCTGAGTGAGCTCCAAAGCCATTTTCAATCCTATTGAATGGAAGTGCTCTTCCAGGCGTCTCCAGCATTCGAGGAGATCTTCTTCACTCCTCAGATCACTGATCAGCTGAGTGAGCTCCGAAGCCATTTTCAATCCTATTGAATGGAAGTGCTCTTCCAGGCGTCTTCAGCATTCGAGGAGATCTTCTTCACTCTTCAGATCACTGATCAGCTGAGTGAGCTCCGAAGTCATTTTCAATCCTATTGAACGCAGGAAGCTGAAATTTGAGAGGGAAGGTCAAGGGAGAATACAGATGGTGGTAGGTTCTATTGATGGAGAACCAGTGATCTATACAGAAGGGTGATCTATACAGAAAATAATAAACCTTTGAGCAATGATTTGCAGCGTTTTAATCTTCAATTCATGAGTTATTAAAATACATTTTACGATAATTCAGCTTATACCATATCTTATTGAACTTGGTAAACGAAATTGGAATCACTTTTTGCTAGTTAGGATCAGGTTATCAAGTGATAATACTTAGATTACTTACATTAGTCCAATTTTCAAAAATCTGACGGCGAAATGACCGTTATATTGTAGTGTTAGAACACTCAAAATCCAAAAGATTTTTTTTTACCAAAATGGACTTGCGTCCCTTAAAAAAAATTGAGCATCTGTCACAAAACTCGGTATTTTGGCCTGTCAGTAGTGACCGGAATGTGATGAAATGCGGTTTGAGGGCTCCAAATGGGGTCTAATTATGCTTTAAAACTGTTGGTTTCTTCCAGTTTAGTTGGTTTAAGGAATGAGGGGATGAAATGTTTCAAATGCTGGAGCTTCAAAACTTATGGTTTATTAGTTTTAATAATGCACCTTTAAAATCGAGCAAAAAAAAATAAATAAATGTAACCCCCTCTTTGTGTAAAGGTAGTATACAAATGATAGATAACTTGAGTCTATAAGAATCGAACAAGAAAAAAAATTTAACTCCCCTCTTTATGTAAAGGTAGTACTCAAATGATAGATATCTTGAGTCTATAAGGCTTTAAAAAATAACAAACCGTTGTGTAATAATTTGCAGCGTTTCCCAATAAGGCTCATCGTAATTTGTGGAGAGTCTGAAGACAGTCAGGATTAGGACGTCTGATATATACGAGATATTATCGGAGAAACTACCGATGTTTTCAATTACACGATTAAAGCTAAGCGATAGGGAGCTAAGAAGGCACTCGACAGAACCAATCTTCTTTTTTCCTCAAGACGGCAGACGCTTATTAAAATGTCAATGAGAAGCTGGAGGGGTAATGCGACCAGAGTCATACATCACCCGGGTTGTGACTGTTGGGGGATCTCCAGGCAATGTCACATCTCGTATCGCGTGGGCTCATCTGACAAGTCCTAAGGATCAAATAATGATTCGGCTACACGCTGAGCTCCCGCCCGCCTATCAAAGTAGGTACCGTAGTATTCCTAGGGGGAATGGATGTATAATATCTAGATAGTATTTCCATTTTTATGGGATTGATGATTGCAATGGGTGAATAACTAGAGAGCATGCGATATAATGATATCAGAGGTTTGGTTACTTTACCTATCTCCGAAGATGGACGTTATCCCTCAACATACAAAATTATTTAATAATCTATTATCAACACTGGTGATGAGAATCTTTGAGTCTAGTTGGTCACTGAAATTAAATCATTGTGTCTAGATTGAATCATTGTTAAATAGTATTAAATACATACTATAAACGTCTGCCAAGTTGGGTGGGCAGTATAGCTTCCTCACTCATTGTAACATGGACGTATAGAATCAGTTGGCGAAAAAATTATGATTCAAAGAGTTATTGAATACCAAAATATTAGCGGTCCACTGTCTAGGACCTAACCCACACAATCCCTGAAAATTTCATCGAAATTGGTTGAATAGTTGCGGAGTTTTGGTTGTAACAATAAATTTAAAGTTCGCGCATGCGCGGCGGCTATTGCTTGACCGATTTGATTGAAACTTATAGGGTGTCTCTTAGAAGTTAGTCACTAACTAACCTCCAAATTTGAGCAAAATCGGTTGATTAGAAACCGAGAAACCGAGGTTCCAGGAAATTCACGTTTGCGCATGCTCACTCGCTCCTATTGGTCCGAAGGTGCTGAAATTGATAGGGGACCGTCTACGACCGAACCCGCACAATCCCTGAAAATTTCATCAAAATCGGACCACAGGTTAGTATAGTTTTGCCCGGGACAAGGATTGACCACAGACAGACCGACAGACCGACAGACAGACAGACCGACAGACAGACAGACAGACACGGAACCAAAATTGTTCGGGAAGCTCTAAAACGCAAAAAGCAAGTGGAAATTTTGATTTTGGAGGACTTCTTTTTTCACTTCTTTCACGAATACAAAGCTTCCCTACCTTCGGTAGTGAGGAAGCAAAATAAAAATTATACATAAATACCTGCATTATGAATGTATTAATAATAATAATGTGAATGATAATTGTTCAACCTAAGTTTGGCATGCAACGCCCTTAACGGTTTCTTTTAAGTAACACTACTTCTTGTACAGGTCATTTAGAAAAGTCTATCAGAGTTTATCAAATATCCTAAACATTTGAATTTAAGATACTGATACCAAATATTAATATGTTCAAAAAGACAATTTACACTAACAAAATACCTTAAAAAACTGGTTTTTTGATATTCTTATTATTTAAAATTTGATCCAACAGGGTGCCTCAAAAATGCTGGCTAACGAACTCACCTTTTCTTTGATTTAAATTGACATTTTGGATCAACTTAAGGGTTTATAGTGGTATTTTAGAGTCAGTTATTGTTAGGAGTGACATGTACAAGCATACGAAGTTTTTCCATAGGTACCCATAAAGACGAATCATAATTAAGCTTGTTTCATTCTCCAAGAAAACTGCTCACACATCTTCATATCCGTTTCCGAAGTGTGGCCCTAAAAACATACCGTTTACTCGAACTGTTTTCGTGATAATGTATTCCATGTTTCTCAACCAACTTGATAATTAACTGTCAGTTAAACTTATATTTCTTGAAACCTCCGACTTCATCGTAAAATCCTCCTTCCTCATAACGTTCACCGAGTAAGCTCATTTCAGAATAATGGAGATTCGGACAATTTTTGTCCAATAGAGGTACGATGTTTTTCTACAAATACCTGTGAATTAGAAAATAAATACAAATAGTGACATGTAGGAAAATCACAAAGAACCACCCGAATCACCCGGGCTGATGACGCTGTGAGCGAAATATTCCGTTCTCCTTCAACTTTTTAGGACGTCCCACAGTAAGACTTGGGCTTCCGTATGCGATCGATTTGGGGTGAAGTTGGACAACACTCAACAGAAAAAAAAAATAACCACACAGTAATCCGTTTTAGACCATTCTGAATCCAAATCCGCGAAAAAAACCATAGGTGCATGTCTGTGTGTGTGTGTATGTGTGTGTGTAACAAAATCTTGTGTACTCTGCACAGGCCTTAGTTCTCAACCGATTTTCCTGGTTCTTTTTTTGTTCGTCGCGGAAAACTATCTAGTTGTGCACTACGTCGCCGGAATTTCGATTTTGCCTTTTAAGGGGGGGAAAGGGGGGGTTAATGCTTAAAAAACGTGCGTTTGCGTGCATGAGTGGGGGGATAATATCCACAAAATATCCGATTTTTCAATATTTCGGTTCCTTCACTGCTTACTAATTGTACCCAAGCTTTGAAATTGAGGAAAAATTCTCATTATACCTCCGGATTTTCATGAATTATTCTCTGTACCACCATGGAACTAATAGTGGTGCCACCATGGTGCCAGGACATGGTGCCATGATCCCATGAACCGCTTATTTCGTGTTTTTTTTTGTGTTTCACCTTGAATACGGATGTGAACTCGACGGACTGCCTACCAATACTAACAGATGAAAGTTCAATGTTACGACGTATGTCCGCTTTGGTGCCAGACTGGCACCATTGTTGGCGTTGGGAGGTGGTGTGTGGGGGGGGGTGAACTCGAATTCGCATGTTGGGTATCGTAGATCATGGATTTTAAAATGCTCTTCAGATTCGAGGCTCCCATGCCGCTAGAAATGTTAAGGTGGATAATGGTGGGGGGGGGTCAGTATTTCTTGCCTAAAGTAACAAATAAATTACATCGAGTGAAACAGTTTTATCACTTAACAACTGGTTAAACTGATCTAATGCTTATCCAATGGGACGTCCCCTGGAATGCATGCATTACTAAACAATATGTTTTATATTTGTGTTGCTTTTCTTTTCTTATCTCTGTTAAACTTAAAGACTGAACTATTAGAAAATAAAGCTATACGTAACATGTTGTCGTTGCGAAAATTGAATTACCTTCAGAACAAGCCTTTGTGACGTTCTCTTACCTGAAACAAGAAATATGAAGATTCAATACACGTACATACATAGGTATGATTTTATGAAGTTTGCTACAACAATCACCCTGGGCGAGTGAATCTCACCCAAAAAAGAGAAGTTTAATGTCTTCCAGATAAGAAAATTCATTAAATGAAAATTACTCCCTATTGTATGGGAGTGCGATAAATATTAGCAGAATTAAATCAACTCTCATTATATTGATGGAGATGAAAGTATACTCACAGACACACAGGTAACGCTCAGTATACACCTAAATCACAACTTTCTGATGCATAAAATTACCGCTACACCGTTGTACATATCTAATTATAGGTTATGTCACTTACTAATATTCTTCATAATATGAAGAATTAATGTAAAAAATTAAATAACTGATAAAGAGTACTAAATATTAGTTGGTACTCTTTATCAGTTATTTAATTTTTATATGGTTTTTTTACAACTGAATAATACATCTAGTAACTTCGAATGTCTCTAGTATTGATGTGTACTCTTCAGCATTTTGCCTGTCTAAAGAAGTGAACGTTTCAATAAGATGATCTCCAAACAATTCTGCTTTTTCTTCAGCGATCACTGTATCATTACATGATGGTCTTAGAGTCACTTATCTACTAAGATTCTTCATATCGCATACAATCGATCAGTTATTTATTAAACTGTATCATTAGCACAGTTATTTTCAGGACAATCTTCATGCAATCAGTACCAAAACTATTATTAATTTACCGAAACCATGTACTGATGTGCTCTGTAATCAATGATTTTGAAAGATCTACAGTTCAAAAAGGCACAACAACTGTTACAGTCCCATTAACACCACAGGGATTTTGCTTGGTTACAACTGACTCATAAATCGTTGAAAAATTCGACTAAGAACTTTCTCTTGAATTTATAGGACCTACCGAAGGCATCATTCTCAGATCCAACAATGAGGAGGGAGGGCTATTTGTCATTCCTGGTTTGCGGTAAATGTCGAAGAACATCTACTTTACCCGAAGAGTCACGTCACAGCATCGGGAAGGGATCGGTATTCAAGGGAAAAGCTACTTAGCGACACACGAAAGGTTGGTTCGAGTCGGAGGGACGAAGGAGAAATAAATCTATTATGCATGACGTTTTAATGCATAGCTTTCGAGCTTTTAGGATTTCGAACGTCATGACAAAATAGAATTTCCCTCTCAAAGTTTAATGAAACTCGGTTTTAGGAAGCTGATGGATTGCATGAAAAGCGATTTCAAAAGTGTTCTGACAACATCTATTCAAGGTAAAAAATAACGTCAGTAAATTAGGAATGCACCTAGAAATATAAAACACGTAATCATGAAGTATTTTTCGATATATCTAAGAAAGGATTAAGACATTAATGCCTAAAAAGAATTCCCCTTGAAGGAAAGAAGAACATAAGAAAATCTTAGAATGGGAAGTAGGAACTTACCAACGTAGAGTTCAAAAAGTAAAGGTCAATGTCATTTTAGTAATGTCATCTCTAACAATATAATTAATTTTTAAAATTAAAAAATGTATTCAAAAGAATAAATATAACATTCCATATTATACTACACTGGTACTCCCAAGGACCAACGTAACCTATAAAGTTCTGGTCCTCGAGAGATTCACACGTATAACCTCCTCGCATGATTTTTTAATTCCCTCAAAACTTCAGATAACTTAATTTCTTTCGAAAGTTTTCGATTACCTCAAATTACCAAGTGTTTATTATTCGGAGACATTATTATTATAATTTTTCTGGAACTGCGAACAATAGTAACTTAAACCATAAACTATCTAGTGAGACAAAACCGTATCATAGACAGTGATAATTGTAAGTCTTTCACAAGTATTAACTTTAACTAAGTTAGAATAATTCATCGATTTCGATTTATTATTATCAATAATGTAGCACGACATTTTCCTTAGTTACCATCGACGGATTTTGATTAATTCGGTATGTGGGCTCCATTTGGGATCTAGGTTTGCCACGAGGAGTTGTAATTTTCAAACCACCCTAGCTGAAAAACTCTCGATATAAAGTGTTCTTCCACCAATTTAAAATAGAATTGAACTTTTAGAATGATGAGACAACCCTGTATGGCAAATAATTATGAGAGCTCTGTATGACAAACCCGTTCACACCCTATGAAGATTCAAAGGTTGAATTTAAAGTAAATCAGAAACACATGTGTGAATCATAAAATACCGTTCACTGAAATAGTCATAATCTCCGTTCAAATTTCAGCTCATCACATTCTTGGAATATAGTTAGCTGGTTAGAACAGGTTTGTTTCATTGAATAGTGTTTTGTCAATCCTTACCAAATTTCGTAATGGAGGCATCCATATTTCTCGGGTAACGACGTCATTGTTTTTAGGCAGTCGAGTTCTATACAGAATGGTGGTCAATACAGTAAAATGATAAACTATTATGTCATAATTTGCAGCGTTTTTGGATCTGTAATGTACGAGTGTACCTGTAGATGTATGCTGTGTTGAATGTAATTGCCTATAACTTATAATACATACTATAGTTTTAACTCATTCACGGACCATCCAATTTCAAGCTGTTGGAATATCAATTTCCACCCCATAACGTAGTGAGGAATCGAAGTTGTGGTGGGATATCGGAGTTAAGATATAAATTATTAGTGGTGACTAATCTGAGAAAAATAAGTCATACCTACCCAGTAATTCCAATAAACTATTGTTTTCTAATAGAACTGGTTCAAGAATGACTTCTAGTAACTCGGAAGATATCACCGGCTCATCAAGACTTTGACATTCGGATAAGAAGGTTGACGCTGTTAAACGATAATGGATGTAAATCGGTCATGTAATGTTCTTGTTGAAAGCTGATGATGATGTAATGATAATAAAGTGCCGTACTAATAGCTTGGTCCCGCCCTGCTACGGAACACCCGCCGGCTTATCTGCGACTTGAGGTTGGTATGCGACCCTGTTTCTCTTTCCATCGCTCTCACAGCAGCTTATTCTCATAGCTAACAGTCACCGAACTGAATGTAATAGATTTACTAATAATAACTGGGACAGAAGAACAACGATGTTACAAAGGAGCTCACCTATAATCACATCAAAAGTTCACCTGGAAACTTACTAATTTGAGGATTTAAGGAGCAAAAAGAACATTATTAACGTCAACATCTAGGGTTATAGATTAGACGTTTCGGGACGTCATCACAAATAGTTAACATCAAGGAAACAATTTCAATAAGAACTTCCCCATGCAATGGCTAAGTTATGGGGAGCAAACATTAGGTACATAATGGGGGGTGCGCCTTGATTTTTTTGGGATTTTTAATCGAAAGTAGACTACATCCTGAGAATTTTAGCACCAACCGCGACCTTCTAGCGTGAGTAGATCTGTTTCTATGATTATTCAAAGTTTCGACGGTTTATGAAGTCACGCGCCCCTCTCTCCTGGGCAGGACCCCCTAGACCACTGTGACGTCATAAACGGTCGAAACTTTAAAAATCCTAGGAAAAGATTTACACACGCTAGAAGGTCGCAGTTGGTACCAAAATTCTCAGAATGAGGTCTACCTTAGATTAAAAATAACAATAAACAGTTTTTCCTACCAAGGCGCACACCCTATTGAACAACAAGCTGATGGGAGAATTATTGGAAAATTTATTGCGTATTCATAGCAGCGATCGGGACACTGAGGAACCAATTATGTACCTAAGTTATTCCAAAAATCCTGTTTTTCTTTGGAAACCAGTTCCAAAAAAATGTGTAACTGACTATCAGAATTCGTACACAGACATCAGTCAATGCAGCCATGTTTTCTTAGGAAATGAAGGCGTCAATGGATCTAAGGAAGGATCGTTCACAGCCATCGAATGTGAAGAAAAATACGAGTATGGGACATAAAAAAAACAGAGATGTAATTGTAAAAGTGGTTAACACTCGGAACATGATAAATTTTTCCTAGAGGTACAAAGATTTTCAAGAACAAGAGGACACCGAAGAGACCACGATTCATAAAAAGATACATTCAGAACACCACCAGAATAAAACAACATAACTCGACAAAACATAAGAACAAGCTACGGGAAATTAATCGCTTTTCCATATCACCACAGAACTGCGAAGATGTATTGTATACAGTTGTAATAATAAATAGATGATTAAAAAAATGTCGATGTCAACATTTGTAGGAAAATATTAAGGGAGGAATGATATTTACGGTTGCTGTAGATATTAAAACTGTTTACAAATAATAAAATTTATGATGATACATTGTGAAAGTCAAAAAGCGACTTATTATAGCTAGATCGTCTATCAGCACACGAATAACTGATCAAAAATGTGAAACTTTATTCATGTGTTCGAAGCTTTCATCTCAAAAGTCGCAGCGTGCTATCACCAAATCTTATTCGCTCATCGATGCATTTTATCTACTTTGCCTACAGATGGTAGGAGGATGAATCCTTGTTTAACACACGTAATTCAATCATGGAAAATTTCCATATTTAATATCATGGAAAATTTCCATATTCAATCATGGAAAATTTCCATATTTAATATGGGTTGATCAACGACGAGTTTTGTAGATTTACCTTCATTTGAGACTGTGATCACAATTATAATATGTAAAGCAATTCTTGTCAAAATACGACTGGGAATATCAATGCTCTTATTATTAGTTCTCTCCATCCACACTCTATCAGTTCACAATATGTAAGTAATAAGAAGTCAGTCATAAAGAAGACGAGGTGTCCTTGGACTACGATGCTTACTGGGGTGTTGGCGGAAATTTATAATAATAGACGCGAGTTTTTAACAAGCTGAACCAACCTGTTGGAACTTTATGATCTGGAAAATTCTTGCAAGGTGAGCGGGAACATGAAATCCCCGAGGAGACATTCTAACTGTTTTATCACATCACAACTAAACCAAGTATCGGTTCGCTAAGAACACATTTATTTACATGGAAGCGGTTAGTGGAGAATTTCATGTAGTATTGTACAAATTTATTCGAAAGTGATTCTCCATTATTCAGAAATTGTGTTCCTCCATCAGAAAGTATGTGTCAATATTTAACTCTACATCAATGTTATTACCGAAGTATGAACAAGCCTTGAAATGAACCTACAGAAACAGAAGCGAGTATTAATTTTAAATATTCTTGGATACCTTTCCTTTCGTAATCAAAATGCGGGAATTGATATGCATGAAAATCGTATGAGAAAACCCTCTCGAATCAGGATTGAATAATGTGAGAAATTGTGTTGAGCGCGGAGAAATGAGAATTAATCACAAACACTCCCCAAATTAAGAAAAAAAATCGTCCTCTATGCTCAAACTATTGAAAAAAAAACTATACAATTAACTGTTGTTAATTACAATTTATGAACAAAATCAGTTTTATAGCACTTATAGTTACACTTTGACGTATAAGTACTAGCAGTTGACTGACTTGGTTTAAATAAATACAACATGAAAACAAACAGGTTTGAATTGAATGGTTCAAATCAGAATAAGCGCGACTTAAATCAAGTTATTACAGATGAGAGGGGCATTAAAAAAAATCAGAAGCTTGACCAAAATTTATGGTAACTAATGTTGAATGTACGAAAGTGTATAATTCATGTAAATTCAGCAACTTTTCTTACTCGTATCTTTTTCGCAGCTGGTGATACGGTCCTATTTAATGTACTTATGTTACTTTCAAAGAAAATATCCTCCGATTACTCACTAAAACATTCTTCCTAATTTATTTATGTGTCTAAAATACATAATGATACAGGTAAAGCACATGGTACTAGTTACATGATGGTACGGTATTTGAGTGTGTTTTCATAAGAAAATGATGGGAACATATTTATTACAATGTTCCAGATTCATATTAGATGTTAAGAATACAGTTACAAGCGTGTACAATTCGTGAGGGTGCGATCGAGAGTAAGCAACATTTAGGTACATGAAAATTGCTTAACCCTAAAATTACTTGACCTAATTGCTAATTGTCACTGGTGTCACCGAAACATTTTAGGAATTCTCCAGCTGTTCCAAGGTGTCACCAGATTAACTAGATTTAAGTTGCAATTTGAAAATTAATAGACAGAGCAGAATTTTTAAACCATTTTTGTAAGTTATAGAAATTCAAAAGATGGCGTTATGATGAAAATTTTGATAATTTATTCGTCTATTTCTTTGGACTTTTTTGTCATATCTATTTTCAGACTTTCAATACGTCACAAAAAATTCACAGTCCATTAAATTAAAAACTGCAATTCAATTTTGGTTACTCCGGTGAGACTTTGGGTATTTGTAGAGTTCCAGAGATGTTTTCGGTGAAAGTAGTGATACCACGGCCCAATTAGGGTTAAAAACGTGGGTGTGGCACATAGCTTCCTCGTACCCATAACCAGATTGCACAGATGATCAGATGCATTGTAGCTAATTTCAAAACATCAATCCCTAAATACGTTGCACTAACCTCATAGGGACCATTCACATGCCAACCAACACAGTTTCTGAAATTTTCATCAAAATCGGATGAAATATGTAGGAATTATGGCTGCTACGAGGGAATTCATGTTTGCGAATGCTCTGTGGCTACTATCAGTCCGCGGGCGATGCTCTCAATTGAGGATACCAATCCGCACAATTCCTAAAAATTTCTTCGAAACAAGACAATGATTTCTAATAGTCTTGCCGGTTACAAGAATTTTAGAACAGATAGACATGGAACCAAAATTGTTCAGGAGGACCCAAAACGTTAAAGGCGAGTGGAAATTTCGAATTGGGGGAAATTTCTTTTCTCCAACTTTGAAAAGTAAGATAATAGTTTTCTGGAACTGAGGAAAGTTGGATATTTATTCGATCATTTACGAGATCAGGGTTGCGTGAACTCGAGCATTTTGTCACACTCCAATTGTTCTTTTGAAAAGTCGCGCGGGAAGGACGTGTCCATATCGGGATAATATGCGTTGAGAGATAGAGCACGAGAATTTTTTCCAGATCATTGAAATTTCTGAGCGATACACGTGACCGTGTTTTGTTTTTGAAACAACATCTCCAACACGTTCCACGGCCTAACAAACAAACATCAGGAACAGAGGGAAGGACATCAATTGATTCAACAGCAAGTTGATGATTTAATTACGATACATTCCTGAAAAAAATGTTAACTACCAATTAACCTTTATAAAATGAACAAAATACAAATTCCAACAATCGCGTCCTCATACTCGTAGGTACTTGATCTAACATTTGAAACGAGCTCCTTGACAAATTTTTCAATTCGAAGTCTTGAGAGAGAATGACTGGATGATTGATTCAGGACGTTTGAAGCTAAAGAAATTTAATGTAAAGTAAACAACCATTCCAGGTTGGAATTTCGTCCGACTGCTATTCCTGGCGTCGCGGACTTCATCAGGTGTCTTCCTAAGGGAAGATCAGAATTAGTTCTGATGATTTCGCTCATGGCTTCCCATTGCCTCAACGCCCTGGGTTGCGACGAGGGGGGGAGGGGGATGAGAGCCCGGGCCGCCGAAAAACG
The DNA here is from genome assembly GCA_009739505.2 of Apolygus lucorum. NCBI lineage: Eukaryota > Metazoa > Arthropoda > Insecta > Hemiptera > Miridae > Apolygus > Apolygus lucorum. Next base: position 4,885,537 of record CM019178.2, on the reverse strand, counting down.
CACACTACCGGCGATGAGCCTTGAACCCACGATCCCCGCAGAGATCGTTCCAAAGTCCACCGCCAAACAACGACGCCCCAACGACCGTAGCAAAACCGCTGTCACTAAAGAAATATCTCTTTCTAGTCCAAAATCGCTGAAACTTCATTACACATAGGGAATTTGGTTTCATAACACTCACCAACTATAATCTATAACTGGAGTAGGAATCATAAATCACATGTAAATCACCACCTCATAAATTACATGTATTCGTTTCGAACGAGAAAAAAACCAACGACAATTGCGAAAGTAAATCATTGATAATAAAATTACAATTGTATGCCATGGAAGAGTAAAAAGAGAATGCTAGCTGATGATTCATTAAAAGACGAGAAAACATATTATAATTTAGTAGGTAGTGAGAGGAGAGAAAGCAATCAAAAGCTGGTATATTAGGCAGAAAGAAATCTAGTATGAAAGTTCAAATCTCGTTGTTTTTCCTTGGATGGTTGAGATTGTGAATGGATCATTGAGTTTTATTGATGCATTGCAAGGCTAATGTTGTCTTCTAAACTACTTTACGAGCGTCACGGTGATGATTAGGTACTGGTGAAACTCTCTTGAAGGTGCGCGGCCTTTGACAGAAGAGGACTAATGAACCGCGGAATAATCCAACGGGGCATGGAGTTCGCAAAGGAACTTTATGATACGAAGCTCCCAGATCTCGCCTCTTCCCTTATCTTGTGCGCTTTTGCAGTACTCTCCCCACGACCCCTCAGTGGAGGCACTTAAAGCCCTTGATGAAGCTTCTAGAAACAGTAACAGCAGTTACCCTCAAGTTCCCGCCTCTTACCACCCTCAGGAACAGTAGGGGAAGGCTATAGGACGGTAACTTCAGGGTCCTCGTGGATTAACCACAACAGTTTAGCTCCAGACCAACTCTAATTCCATCAGGGCTCCACCAACTTGCAAACCCCCGTGTTCTGTCCGTGCTCCAGCTATGGTGAGACTGGAGGTGATTCACTATGGCCTCCTAATGACGTTGTTCGGGACACGAAGAGAGTTTGAAGAAGAACAATACGAAGGCTGTTAGAACACGTGCCGATTCCTGGACGAAGGGATCGCAGAATCAATACGGCTTCATCACAAAATACATTTTCCATCATTAAACAGGTAGAGCACAGTGTATTTATTTCAGCAACAAAAACTTAGTTTATATTTCTCGATACCAACCATTTGTAAAATAAAATCACAAAGGAACAGCACCTACGCTTCTTACAGAATAGTCATCTATATGAGAGGAAATAGTTGTGCAGTAGGGAATTTCGTGCTCAGTTCAAATATATGCCTTGATTTGTAAATAAAATTGATAGATAAAAGCTACATTCTCTAAAGTCCTCTAAACATCTCTAAACTCATATGGAGATAATAGTTTAACAACGCATACCTTCTTTAAACACCTGTTCTTGAGAGTCTAAAAGCTAGTTGTATTTGATAATTTCTAAATTTGAGATGACCAAAAGCGACCAAACGACGGATAAATTATTTTTTGGGGAAACTTGAAGCAACTCTATTGAATTGACTGACATACGCTGTTTGCCAGGATATTTCTGCTGTGTACTTTTTTCTAAGCCTACGAGGACCATTGTAATAACTAGGTACTGATAAAATAGGGCGACGGAGCAGTGCATTCGAAGTCAGATGGTAGGAATTACTCAAAATTAGAAAAGAATGTGATGATGGAGTATTGGAGACGATATTGTGAAAAAACTTGATACACGAAGTCGGCAGTTGGAATAGCCGTTTTGAACATTAATTCAACATTCTAATGAATATCTCAATAATGATTTATGGAATTGTTGGAAACAACTACCAAGAAACTTCACAACACTTTTTTTGGCCACAGATGGTAGATAACAGATTTTTAGTACGTGATCCACAGTCACGCCTTGTTGTTTCAACGTAATTCTATTTCATAAACAGCCAACAGTCATTTCTAGGTTGTTGAAATAATATATAAGTCGAAGCGGTGCGGGTGGTTCTAGCGGGAAATTTATTGCCTGAACCGAAGGTTCGCAACACGAGGCCCGTCGTCTTTTCTCGATTTGTAATGGCGTGCTGGGAAGAGCATGGTGCTCGCGTGAGGGTAGGCAATAACAGCAGATCTATCTCTCCCCGATGTTCTATCAAAGGGAAGACTTGTGATAACCACGGAGTAGGTTTCAAGTGATGGGTTAATAGTCTCTGATCTCAGTCCAGGAGAGAGTGTTTTTGCCACACTGCCATGTCTGATTGCCTGAAGCTCTCTCTCTCTCTCATTCTCTCCTGACCAACGACTAGAACAAACATTTATTTTTAGAAAATTGAAGAATGTCCTTCGAACTTGATTTCTTCTCATGTAAACTTCTCGCTGTTTAGGATCCGAAGACCCTAAATTCTATTTCACGGTGCCAGCTCCTGGGAGGCCCAACGTATCCAAGAGATTCATGCATTATTGAGTAGATAGATCCCCCGTTCATCCTTCTTCGACATTTCGAACTGCGGTCGATTGTGATTAGTTTCCACAATGTCTCAGTTAATTGATGCGGGGATTAAGTGTTAATCAGTTGATAAGGAGAAGATCCTTCTGCTTGAATAATAAATTGATAAATAAGCTAAATTCTATTTATTCCTGCCTCAACTGCCAAATGATAAAATACGCACATCACATTAAATTCAAGTATTTTGGGTATAAACATTTAGGTATTTTTTGATTCCTGAACTGCTCATTGTCAGAAGTAGCTACTCGTCTCTACATATTTATACATTCCTTAGTTTACGCACGAGAACATTGAACTACTGAATGTTGTAAAATGTTTCAGATAATGTTATTTGCCTTCTCAGGAAAGTGACAGATCGATCAGAATACAATGAGTTCATAAACCAAGAAATTATGGTGAACTAGTGACTTTTTAAGGTAGAAAGGAGCGATGTACTCAATTCCCAGTCAATAACATTGTTCATTTTGTAACATTTCCGAACTTGCCATGATTCTACACACTGAAACACGTTATACCACATCAAGCTCCCAAGTAGTTTTTATTTGTAATGAATTCCACTTGTACCAAGCTTCCCTCTACCACAATGGTTTTACAATTCTTTATTATCCACTAACCAGTATCGTATAAATAGCAAAAAATAATATTATAATAATTGGTATCAACTTTTCAACATTAAATTCTTGAAAGTTGAATAAATGTTTTTTTTACGTCTCAAACAACAATATGATCGTTTTTTATATCGAAATCTATTCAGGAAAACTTTTTTCATTGGAAAAGAAGTACTTACTTGATTGAAGTGTGGTAGTGAAAGTTAGCTTTTCTCTATTCTTGTGATTCTTTAAATTTTGCTGTGATATTAGGATGGTTATTTTAAAGTATTAATATTATATGCTATACGGTTTTGTGAGTGTTTTCTGTGGGCATTACTTTTTTAATACTTTTCAGTCATTTGTTATAATAAATTACTAATCATTTAGTTGAAACCCACTCTAGTCTCTCATGTTCATGGGCGTTTGGCTGTGTGTCCCGGTCGGGATGTCCTGGTAGGCCCGGGGGCGGCCCCCTTGTTGGTTTTATGCCATCGCCCCTATGGGTGGCTGGGTATCCCCTGGCCGGGCTTTGCTGCCTTTGTGCATGGGTGGCTTTCTAGAATTTTTTATTTTTGTATTTGCAGGGTATTTTCTTTTATTCACTGATTTGTTGTTTTACTGTTCGTTGCACCAATCAATTGTTGCACAATGCACTACAATGAAACAGAACAGGAGAAGACGAAATTGAACACAATACCACCCCTGAAATGTACCAAAAATATTTGAATTTTTCGTAATCGGAACTGAAATTAATTTTTTTTTTTTTGTTCATAATACGACTATTTTACAATGAACTATAATCAAAGTCGTCGTTTGGTTGAAAAATGCAGTAAAAGAGACCGGATGACAAGTAGGCCCTGACCCGAAGCGAATCACAGGTGGGGCCCATCGCCCATCCTTCTCCGGACCCGCGGACCTCACCAGTGGTTCCCCAGCCTTTGGGTCCCGCGGGTCCCACTCGCCTCATACCCATATTTGGAGCGGTCGCCCAAGGACCCGCATTCCCTCCTTGCCTCGTACCGGTAACACTCATCTCCTGCTTCCGTGTCATTAGCCGCTATCCCAATTCTCAAATAATAAGCTGCCCTGATTCAAATAGGTAACGATAAAAGTTCTCCTTAATTGAAACTTCATGAAACAATCGATGTTTACCTGGTCATTCTTATGCGGATACAAGGGAGGCGTTATTCCCACAGATCTTTTCCACCTCGAAAATGTCATAATCCGTCTAGAGAGAAAAAGATGGGTTTGGGTGAATCACGCCCAAACTGCTGAACCTCATTATAACCAAATCCAAATGGTAAAGCACGACCCAACGCTCATCAGGAGAAGACCTAATGACCTAACGATCACATGGAGAAGAGTGTTCTACTAATAGAGTGGATACTACAAGAACTGGAGATTATACCCGTAGACACATTCTTTACCCTTGAAGGATGGTAGTTTGAACTATGGGCTAAACTCCTAACTACGGTACAAGAGCACATTTGCCAAATTTCCTTCATTTCCCTAACTACAATCTGTTGGTGGTATAACATTATTGTGGAGATTAGGAGAGAGGTATCCATCCTTCTTCATTTTTTTTTTTTTTTTTGTACTTTATTTTCATGACCGTTAATTACATATATTAACATACCATGTTGGCAATGGGTACAATTACTTACAACAATAATTGTACCCTTCTTCATGAGACATAATAATACAGTAAAGTAAACAACCATTTCAGGTTGGATTTTCGTCCGACTGCCATTCCTGGCGTCGCGGACGTCATCAGCTGTCTTCCTAAGGGAAGATTAGAATTTGTTCTGATGAAATCGCTCATGGCTTCCCATTGCCTCACCGCCTTGGGTTGGGACGAGGGGGAACTGCGACCGACTCTCCCGAGGCGAGCCTCGAACTCACGGCCCCTTCAACCGGTCCGAGTCTCGTCTCCAGAGACACATGCCGTAGCTCGCTCGGTCACAGCTGACCCGACATAATAATATAATATATTATATAATAATAATATATTATACAACATAATAGGTACAATATAATATTATATATAATAATGTATTATATTATATTATTATGTCGGGTATTATATTACATATTATGTAATATAATATATTATATTATATATTATATAATAATATTATGCTCCGTTAAACTTTCGTGATGCAGATGTAGGTACGTTTTTGTGTTTGTGTTTCTTATCTGTTTTTTTAAATTGTAAAATCATATTGTATGGTATTAATTTAAAGACCAAAACATGTCATTAAATGGGACAATTCAAAGGACTGGAATGAATTACGAAGGTCATAATTTCTTGTTCATTTCTAAATTAGAATTCAATCCTTACTAGAAGCTCTCCAAAATCATTTCAAGCTATTTCTACCCAATATACGGAAGATCGATGCAGAGTTGTAAAGTAATGATTACTTTGAGTAATGATTACTTTTCAAAATTACTTTTCTTACATATAAGCAATGAAATGAGTGAAGTGATTATGATTATGTACACATAAAACGAAAAACTGGGGGATTAAGAGACACCTTAATCCAAAGTAATGGCCATTCCCATTACCCATTCCTGTAATGGGAATGGAATTTTCAATTACTTTTTCCAATTCCTTGTAATGGTAATGGTTTTTCAATTCCCCATTACTCTTAGTTGGAAAAGTAATGGGTCCTTCCAATTACCCATTACAGGAAGAGTAATGGGTAATGGGAGAACCAATTCCCCATTACCACCATTCAATCAGTAAGTTGACCATCCTCCAATTCATAAGGGACCACCCTCAAACTCATAGGGGACCACCCTCCAATTCATAGGGGACCATCCCCCCATCCATTTCGTTGGGGACCATCCTCCAATTCATAGGGGACCACCCTCAAATTCATAGGGGACAACCCTCCAATTCATAGGGGACCATCCCCCCATCCATTTCGTTGGGGACCATCCTCCAATTCATAGGGGACCACCCTCAATTCATAGGGAACCACCTTCCAATTCATAAGGGACCATCCCACCATCCTAATCGTTGGGGACCATCCTGCAATTCATAGGGGACCGTTCCCAAATTCCTTGGGGACTACCCTACCAATTCATAGGGGACCATCCCCCCATCCATTTCGTTGGGGACCATCCTCCAATTCATAGGGGACCACCCTCAAATTCATGAGGGACAACCCTCCAATTCATAGGGGACCATCCCCCATCCATTTCGTTGGGGACCATCCTCCAATTCATAGGGGACCACCCTCAAATTCACGGGGGACCACCCTCCCATTCATAGGGGACCATCCCCCCATCCATCTCGTTGGGGACCATCCTCCAATTCATAGGGGACCTCCCTCAAATTCATAGGGGACCACCCACCAATTCATAGGGGACCATCCCTCCATCCATTTCGTTGGGGACCACCCTCAAATTCACAGGGGACCACCCTCCCATTCATAGGGGACCATCCCCCCATCCATCTCGTTGGGGACCATCCTCCAATTCATAGGGGACCACCCTCAAATTCATAGGGGACCACCCTCCAATTCATAGGGGACCATCCCTCCATCCATTTCGTTGGGGACCACCCTCAAACTCATAGGGGACCACCCTCCAATTCATAGGGGACCACCCTCAAATTCAAAGGGGACCATCCTCCAATTCATAGGGGACCATCCCCCCATCCATTTCGTTGGGGACCATCCTCCAATTCATAGGGGACCACCCTCAAATTCAAAGGGGACCATCCTCCAATTCATAGGGGACCATCCCCCATCCATTTCGTTGGGGACCACCCTCAAATTCAAAGGGGACCATCCTCCAATTCATAGGGGACCATCCCTCCATCCATTTCGTTGGGGACCATCGTCCAATTCATAAGGGACCACCCTCAAATTCATAGGGGACCACCCTCCAATTCATAGGGGACCATCCCACCATCCTAATCGTTGGGGACCAACCTACAATTCATTGCAGGATGGTCCCCAACGAAATGGATGGTGGGATGGTCCCTTATGAATTTTGAGGGTAGTCCCCAAGGAGTTTGGGAACGGTCCCCTATGAATTGCAGGATAGTCCCCAAGGATTAGGATGGTGGGATGGCCCCCTATGAATTGGGAGGGAGTTCCCCAAGGAATTTGGGAGTGGTCCCCTATGAATTGTAGGGTGGTCCCCAAAGAAATGGATGGAGGGATGGCCCCCTATGAATTGGAGGGTGGTCCCCTATGAATTGGAGGGTGATCCCCTATGAATTTGAGGGTGGTCCCCTATGAATTGGAGGATGGTCTCCAACGAAATAGATGGGGGGATGGTCCCCTATGAATTGGAGGGTTGTCCCCTATGAATTTGAGGGTGGTCCCCTATGAATTGGAGGATGGTCCCCAACGAAATGGATGGAGGGATGGCCCCCTATGAATTGGAGGGTGGTCCCCTATGAATTGGAGGGTGATCCCCTATGAATTTGAGGGTGGTCCCCTATGAATTGGAGGATGGTCCCCAACGAAATGGATGGGGGGATGGTCCCCTATGAATTGGAGAGTGGTCCCCTGTGAATTTGAGGGTGGTCCCCTATGAATTGGAGGATGGTCCCCAACGAAATAGATGGGGGGATGGTCCCCTATGAATTGGAGGGTTGTCCCCTATGAATTTGAGGGTGGTCCCCTATGAATTGGAGGATGGTCCCCAAGGAATTTGGGAACGGTCCCCTATGAATTGCAGGATGGTGGGATGGTCCCTTATGAATTGGAGGGTGGTCCTCTATGAATTTTAGGGTGGTCCCCTATGAATTGGACGATGGTCCCCAACGAAATGGATGGGGGGATGGTCCCCGATGAATTGGAGGGATGTCCCCTATGAATTTGAGGGTGGTCCCCTGTGAATTGGAGGATGGTCCCCAACGAAATGGATGGGGGGATGGTTTCCTATGAATTGGAGGGTGGTCCCCTATGAGTTTGAGGGTGGTCCCTTATGAATTGGAGGATGGTCAACTTACTGATTGAATGGTGGTAATGGGGAATTGGTTCTCCCATTACCCATTACTCTTCCTGTAATGGGCAGAGTTGTAAAGTAATGATTACTTTGAGTAATGATTACTTTTCAAATTACTTTTCTCATAAGCAATGAAATGAGTGAAGTGATTATGATTATGTACACATAAAACCAAAAACTGGGGGATTAAGAAACACCTTAATCCAAAGTAATGGCCATTCCCATTACCCATTCCTGTAATGGGAATGGAATTTTCAATTACTTTTTCCAATTCCTTGTAATGGTAATGGTTTTTTTCAATTCCCCATTACTCGCAGTTGGAAAAGTAATGGGTCCTTCCAATTACCCATTACAGGAAGAGTAATGGGTAATGGGAGAACCAATTCCCCATTACCACCATTCAATCAGTAAGTTGACCATCCTCCAATTCTTAAGGGACCACCCTCAAACTCATAGGGGACCACCCTCCAATTCATAGGGAACTATCCCCCATCCATTTCGTTGGGGACCATCCTCCAATTCATAGGGGACCACCCTCCAATTCATAAGGGACCATCCCACCATCCTAATCGTTGGGGACCATCCTGCAATTCATAGGGGACCACCCTCAAATTCATAGGGGACCATCCCCCATCCATTTCGTTGGGGACCATCCTCCAATTCATAGGGGACCACCCTCCAATTCATAAGGGACCATCCCACCATCCTAATCGTTGGGGACCATCCTCCAATTCATAGGGGACCACCCTCCAATTCATAGGGGACCATCCCCCATCCATTTCGTTGGGGACCATCCTCCAATTCATAGGGGACCACCCTCCAATTCATAAGGGACCATCCCACCATCCTAATCGTTGGGGACCATCCTCCAATTCATAGGGGACCACCCTCCAAATCATAGGGGACCATCCCCCATCGATTTCGTTGGGGACCATCCTCCAATTCATAGGGGACCACCCTCTAATTCATAAGGGACCATCCCACCATCCTAATCGTTGGGGACCATCCTGCAATTCACAGGGGACCACCCTCAAATTCATAGGGGACCACCCACCAATTCATAGGGGACCATCCTCCAATTCATAGGGGACCATTCCCAAATTCTTGGGGGACTACCCTCCCAATTCATAGGGGACCATCCCACCATGCGTTTCGTTGGGGACCATCCTGCAATGAATTGTAGGATGGTCCCCAACGATTAGGAAGTTGAGATGGTCCCTTATGAATTGGTAGGGTAGTCCCCAAAGAATTTGGGAACGGTCCCCTATGAATTGCAGGATGGTCCCCAACGATTAGGATGGTGGGATGGCCCCCTATGAATTGGAGGGTGGTCCCCTATGAATTGGATGGTGGTCCCAACAAAACTGAATTGGAGGGTGGTCCCCTATGAATCTGAGGGTGGTCCCCTATGAATTGGAGGATGGTTCCCAACGAAATGGATGGTGGGATGGTCCCCTATGAATTGGAGGGTGGTCCCCTATGAATTTGAGGGTGGTCCCCTATGAATTGGAGGGTGGTCCCCTATGAATTGGAGGATGGTCCCCAACAAAATGGATGGGGGATGGTCCCCTATGAATTGGAGGGTGGTCCCCTATGAATTTGAGAGTGGTCCCCTATGAATTGGAGGGTGGTCCCCTGTGAATTGGAGGGTGGTCCCATATGAATTGGAGGGTGGTCCCCTATGAATTGGAGGATGGTCCCCAACGAAATGGATGGGGGATGGTCCCCTATGAATTGGAGGGTGGTCCCCTATGAATTTGAGGGTGGTCCCCTATGAATTGGAGGATGGTCCCTAACGAAATGGATGGGGGATGGTCCCCTATGAATTGGAGGGTGGTCCCCTATGAATTGGAAGGTGGTCCCCTATGAATTGGAGGGTGGTCTCCAACGATTAGGATGGTGGGATGGTCCCCTATGAATTTGAGGGTGGTCCCCTATGAATTGGAGGGTGGTCCCCTATGAATTGGAGGATGGTCCCCTATGAATTGGAGGGTGGTCCCCTATGAATTGGAGGGTGGTCCCCTATGAATTTGAGGGTGGTCCCCTATGAATTGGAGGATGGTCCCAAACGAAATGGAGGGGGGATGGTCCCCTTTGAATTGGAGGGTGGTCCCCTATGAATTGGAAGGTGGTCCCCTATGAATTGGAGGGTGGTCTCCAACGATTAGGATGGTGGGATGGTCCCCTATGAATTTGAGGGTGGTCCCCTATGAATTGGAGGGTGGTCCCCTATGAATTTGAGGGTGGTCCCCTATGAATTGGAGGATGGTCCCCAACGAAATGGATGGAGGGATGGTCCCCAACGAAATGGATGGGGGATGGTTCCCTATGAATTGGAGGGTGGTCCCCTATGAATTGGAGGGTGGTCAACTTACTGATTGAATGGTGGTAATGGGGAATTGGTTTTCCCATTACCCATTACTCTTCCTGTGATGGGTAATTGGAAGGACCCATTACTTTCCAACTACGAGTAATGGGGAATTGAAAAAACCATTACCATTACAAGGAATTGGAAAAAGTAATTGAAAATTCCATTCCCATTACAGGAATGGGTAATGGGAATGGCCATTACTTTGTTCCGAAAGTAATTGGAATGGGTAATGGGAATTGGAATTCCTATTTTAACAACTCTGGTAATGGGTAATTGGAAGGACCCATTACTTTTCCAACTAAGAGTAATGGGGAATTGAAAAACCATTACCATTACAAGGAATTGGAAAAAGTAATTGAAAATTCCATTCCCATTACAGGAATGGGTAATGGGAATGGCCATTACTTTGTTCCGAAAGTAATTGGAATGGGTAATGGGAATTGGAATTCCTATTTTAACAACTCTGGATCGATGAGAGTTAACGAGGTATGAGCTTGGTATAAGGAGCCTCATGGCAACCAAGGTTTTCTGGTGTCGATCATCTCCTAACCATTTTATGTCCCATAGAATCATTAAAAAATAGCATGAAACTGGTATAAAAAAGGAAATGGATAAAACGCCTGATGAAAATCTATCTTCTCACAGATTTCTACATTACGATCACAGCACTTTATTTCAACCTGGCGAAGACGCAAACCTTTCAGTAGGAAGTTCTCTAATATCAGGCAGATAAGTATATCAGTGGTGTTTTAAAAATACTTGGGTTCATTTTCGGACGAGTCTTCCTTCAACATTGAATTTACCGTAACTTCCAATCGATAAACATCCTAGAAACAGGCTTGGTACCCCCTGCGGCCAAAGGTACTACCATTTATTGCTTTGAACCTCAGCCAAATTTGAATAAAAAAGGGATTGACAATCGAAATAAAGAGGGGGTAAAAAATCATGATTGTTACTAAGCCTTGAATATAAAATGGATGTCACTAGATTGAGAACGGATGACCTTAGAGTAAAAATGGAACCTGCTATCATCTGTTGCCCGGCTCCGGACACGCAAAGTCAGAAAAAATGGAATGACGATACGTAATTAACCCAAATATGTCAGGCCGTGCCTAGGAGAACTGACACGGGGTTGCACGTGGTTGGGAATTGGGAATCTGATATAAAAAGTTCTGTATGAAAGAAGAGCGACGTAACTCTTCACTACCTATTTGGAATATCCAGCAAACTATGAAAACTTCAAGAAATGAAGCACTAAGTCGTATAACTAACAAACTTTGTAAACCCCATGACCATAAAATTTATAATATTATAATTTATAATAATAATATTATAATATAATAATATAATAATATAATAATATAATAATATAATAATAATATTATATATAATAATAATTTATAATATTATAATTTATAATATTTATTATTATTAGTTATAAGAAATACCATCCACGGTATGTAGTAATTTTAAAGGGAGATGTTAAAAATCTTGCTCGATTTCAAAGGCCCATTATTTAAATGCTTATTGAAAAGATATGCTATTTTACGATCGTATGATGTGGTGACAAAATATGTATAATATATTTTGTTTACCTCATTGTGCAACTGTTATGGTTAAAAAATGCGAAGAAGCCATAAAAATACTAACAAGAGCAAAACTAGTGGTACACTCTCTTATTGATGTAGAAGACAACCACTTGGCAAGCAGGAGTTTTCTTACGGGTTCGTTAATCTTCTCGAATCCGGAGCTATTGGTTCAACTTATTGTTCCTTATTACTACGAAAATTACTGAGATGCGAAAGGAAGGAGGCTATGAGGAAATATAATAAGGACAAACACAATTAGAAGCTCCATATAGAAGCACAAAGTCGGAAAGAGTAAATCTTTGCACCAAGGCAAGCCTACGTTTGATTTACGGATGTCATAATAGATTTACTACAATTTCGGAAGCCAATCAGAAGAGAATCCTTGGATTGTGTACGTCATTCTCCATCATCTCGGTAGTCCACGACCATATAAGGGCTACTCATAAGAAGGGTCGAAAAAAAGAATGAGATGATTGTCAAGGAAGTTGTGAGGAGGTCGACTGGACTTGGGGGAAGCTAAACGAGCGGTAAATCGCAGTGACCTCACAGTTACTCAGTTACATCGCCTGGCAGGAGGTGATAATTACGCCACAGCCTTGTTCTATAGGCAATCTAATGGAGGGATACGTTCTCTCTCTCTTCTGTATAAATAAGATACACGATCTTTCGCCACCGAATCCGGGTATGTAGTAACCATTTGAATCTGGTGTCAGAATTAAAATCATTCCAGAATCAAAATAAGGTTCCAGAATTGCGATTATATAAAATTATCGCTCTTAAAACATTGGAACGGGAAAAAGAAGAATTGTATTAGGAATACATGAGAAGGGGAATATTCAAGTTGCTTCGACACTGAGGTTATTATTCACGAATTTGAAGTTGGTTCATTCCGTGCAGAGTATTTTCAACTCTTAATAGCAGCCAAACACTATGCAGAGTGACATATACCCATGCAAAGGAAACTTAGAATTCATGAAAACGGTTCCCAAAATTTGGGGAGTTTCACTCTTATTCTGCGTCTTAGTGGTATCTGAAGATTTCTGGTTCCGTTTCTCTCTATCAATTTATCTAATGCCAATCCATTGTCAACTAATGTCAATCTAATGCCAACTTCACAAAATAACGGTCTGGCTTGAAAGAACATTTTCGATGTTTAAGTTGGTTAACTCCTGGATGGCCTGCATTTCTCAACGTACATTCCCTCCAGTGCGAGGAAAATGGACAACAACCAGTTTGGGGGACGTTAAAGTTTTCAAAAAAATGTAAACAAGTACTGACAAAGAAAATAATGATATCCCGTGAAAGTTCAAGGATATATCATGATTTTACAATTAAAATTAAATTCACGAATCAACATGGCACGAGCATATGCAAATTATTGATCTGCTCATTAAAAAATAATGAAGGTAGAAAACTTTGAAACACAACATAAGGCACGGAATTTCTGTGAGATAAGTTTCCTACGTACTTCCATCACAATAAGAAACACCCATTTACTTCTCCGTCATCAGAAATTTGGTTTCCTCTCACAAAAGAGACTATTGCACGAATCCCCTAAGTGCCTCAACAAGCAGATAAGAAGGTACGATGGTAAACGTTATGAAGGCGTAGTCGGTGGATATAATATCTACCTACGTCAAAAACAGACGGTTACGGAGGGAGGCGTGAAACAGTTTCGGTGATGGTTAGAGCTGGATTAGTTCAAGAGCTCATTGTCATGCACCCCACCCAAAGCATGGTCGCTAATTAAAATCGTCTCTAAATTAATCGAGATATTATGGCTGACGACGAAATTCTAATGGAAGCGACTATTTCAATTTAATAATGGCTCAATTACACTTTCTTTCCATTAGTAGTTCTTACACAAGAGACATTGCTCTGTGGCAGATCATTCAACTATATTATACTTCATCAATCCCCTTTCTCTAGTTATATTCCAGTGAAATGTGAATCTAGGTACACCATAAATATAAGAATAACAACTAATTGGTGACGAATCTCAACATGTCTTAACAAGATCCTTCCCCGTGAGTGATGTGGGAACTACAGTTATTGCGATGTGTAGATTTTGTACAGGCATTGAACGTAACATTTTTGATCGAATCTTAATCAATTAAAATTTATGTTATGTAAGCGTGTTGTCGAGTGAAGATAATGGCCTTCTCGATGGCTTGTTGATTTATTTGTCCCTACTCAACAAGGATGCAGGAGATTCACCCTACACTGGCATCCCGGCGCATTACTTCCTACCGAGGGAAGGAGTGTATACAAATTTTGCTCTAGCCACGGACCTCGGCGCGAATATTACAGACCGGCGGGAGGTGGCGCTTTTACCTAGTAGCTAGTTTGGGAAGACAACTCCTGGGTAATATGGGAGCAGAGGCCGGCGCCCTGACGGCTACTGATGCTTCTGAGGAACTTGGGCTAGTAGATGATCAAGTCGAATTGTAGAAGTAAACTGCATGGAGGGCAAGCCCTGAGTCGTCCTTTTATGTTACAGGTAACAAGGTAAAGGGAGAATGGAGGAGGGTGACATCAGTCTGACATGTTTACCCCGTACTTCACTCTTCCTACTGTTTGGTGACTCACTCAGGAGTTCCCCTTTGTGTCTCTTCATTGGAGAACTAAAATAGGTGAGTAAATGGAACATTTCAATTTTAAATTAACTGAGTAAAATAGGTAATTAATTGATTGAGAATAAATATACAAAAACAGCAAGGCAACGAGGCCAGTCAATCACCTGCAGGAAAGAGCCTGTGCGGAAGATTTTTATTGATCCTGTAAGGAGCTTTTCTATCCATAGAAATCATCATTGACATAGATGCCATTTTTTGAGCCAGATGCATACACCAACAGACCGACCGTAGTACATTGACTGGTAAAATGTCCCTCTTAAGAATATATAAACACACGACTTGTTGATAAGATAGAAGTGAAGTGGGTGAGAATTATAATACATCCCAAAATTAAAGTGTCGTGGACTATGAGAGCGATTCATAATTTTTAAAACGAGAAGAGCCGGAAGGGATGACAGAAAACAAAAGAGCTGACGGAAGGACGATCGCAGTTGAAGATTATTCCATTAATTTACACTGGATGAACAGTTCATTTTCTTATCTCCTTACGTTTCACTAAGCTTCAAAATAATCGCTGGGCAGGAGGAATTTTCTGCTGGAAGAAGCAAAGAGTAGGGGAGGTCTTACCCTTAGGTTCCCTACACTCGTTTTCCCCTATAACCTGTGCGCCTAAGCGCTCTGAAGAAGGATCGCTAATTGAATTCCGGTGATGGATAGGAACTCCCTTCGCTCCAGACGCCCTCGTCGCAGCAACAGTACTATAAGACTTTCCTTATATCACATGAGGAGGTCGGCTGAGGGCGGGAATTCCTCTCCACCGCTCCCACAGTTTTCACGAATAAAAGGGCAGTTCCGTCGTCCTATCGCCCTTTGTAGCCCTTCATCACCAAACCTAAAGCGGGTACTTATTGAAGGCATTATATCACTTTCTACACTACTTCATTTCAAATAAGACCCCCTCCAATAAGACCAAGTCCCTTGGTTTCGTATCATGACAAATTCATCAATCTTTCATTTTCTCCTTAGGTGGGTTCTATTATTTGGTAAATTACTGGACAGAATCCTTCAATAAATAACGAGGAATTTAATTTCCTCATAACTACAATCACTGCTCCCTTCCGGCCGATGTTTTATAATGCATCTCCCCTTCCTTGCTCCTTATTCTTCGAACGCACATACTTCAGAAATCTCAAGGGTCCAGGAGATCCTCCACGTGTCTGATTTACTACTTGATGTTGGGATCAAGACGCCAGTTATTACAGGAGAGTGGTGTTAATACTTTATATAAGTGTTCACATTGACGATATAGAACACCACTCACAAAAGTCACATAATAGGTACGTGTCTTTTATTTATTTAATGTTTTTTTCAAGTACATTTGGTACAACTTGATAATAAAGGAGTGTGATGAATGTTGAATTTTTAATGGTTTTCAAGAACCTGGTCAGGACAATAATATGTCAATATTATTGACAGTAAAACAGTACAAAGGTAATGTTTTTAAGCCGTCATGACCATTTTTTCTTAGACTCGGATATTCAACGAGAAGCTTCCCCTTTGTTATGGCTGTTGATTTTATACAACCTTCAGACTCATAGGACTCCTATAGGAAATCAATCAGCTCGAATGAAAGATTTTTTCTCAAATCGATGACGTGGACGACCTAATTCATATCAATCATTTAAAGGCTGGCAGACATTCTTTTCAGCTATCGCTGCGGTCCCCTTCAAACTCCCGGAGTTGTCAACTTCCACAAGAATTATGATTAATGACCATGAAATGAGGAAGCTGAAGGGTGTCGGGAGTCTTCGACAATTTTTCTTTCCGGCTTCCCAACCTGTTAATGATCTATTGGTCAGAATAAAAATCTAAACATTGGATATTCCGTACGCAATGCCTCAAAAACAAATTTGTAAACAAAGAGAAAAACGCTGCAAATCATTGCTCAAAGGTTTATTATTTTCTGTATAGATCACCCTTCTGTATAGATCACTGGTTCTCCATCAATAGCACCTACCACCATCTGTATTCTCCCTTGACCTTCCCTCTCAAATTTCAGCTTCCTGCGTTCAATAGGATTGAAAATGGCTTCGGAGCTCACTCAGCTGATCAGTGATCTGAAGAGTGAAGAAGATCTCCTCGAATGCTGGAGACGCCTGGAAGAGCACTTCCATTCAATACGAGTAAAAATGGTTTTGGAGCTCACTCATCTGATCAGTGATCTGAAGAGTGAAGAAGATCTTCTCGAATGCTGGAGACGCCTGGAAGAGCACTTCCATTCAATAGGAGTAAAAATGGCTTTGGAGCTCACTCAGCTGATCAGTGATCTGAAGAGTGAAGAAGATCTCCTCGAATGCTGAAGACGCCTGGAAGAGCACTTCCATTCAAAAGGATTGAAAATGGCTTCGGAGCTCACTCAGCTGATCAGTGATCTGAAGAGTGAAGAAGCCTTTGAGCAATGATTTGCAGCGTTTTTTACCCACCAACATTTTTTTTACCTACCAACTTTTTTTTACCTACCAGCTAGGTACTACCTACCACACCATACTGGCTTCACACCTTCACAATCAAGTTTATTAGAAAGAACTAAACGCTTCACACTCGATTGGAAAAATAGAAAGCTTGATATGGAAATTTGATTACTGGTTACGCAGAAGGCAAAACTGTATACAAATCGAAGAAATGAACAGCGATCGCATTTTAGTCCGATAAAATTTGAATGGAGATTAGACCTCTTTTGCGATTCACACTCATGATTCTGTTTTATCGAAGGAAAACCTTCAAATACTCGTAGGGACCGAACGGTTTGTCCTACAGAGCTCCGGGTGGTCTCAAAAATTTTTAAAAATTCAATACTATTTAAAATTGGTGAAAAAACGATACCTTTATTTCGAGAGTTTTCGAGCTAGGGCACTCTTGAAAATTTCAACCCTTAATTTTCACCCCTTAGAAGTGACTTACATCAACCAAAAGCTTCGCGGCACAACTAGACCCCAAATGGAGCCCATATACCAAATTTGAACCAAATCGGTCCAGTGTTGCTAAGAAAAGTGCCGCGTACGGCGTACGGCGTACGGAGTACGGCGTACGGCGTACGGCGGACGGACGGAAATTTTTTTATTCGATTTTCGTATTCTACGTACCTTGAAACGTAAAACATCAAATTTTGAGGGGGGGTTATAATTTTTTTTTTCTTGCTCGATTCCAAAGGCTTATTATTGAAAATAATAAACCAAAAATTAATAATTTATTATGGGTATTATTACTCTATACTTATCAGCCAAATGCAAGAAAATTTATAGCATAAAATCCTATCGTGAAAAAGCAGATTTTTCTAATCATACCACTTAATTAGGACTATTATAACTGCCAATTCAATAAAAACACAATACCATAATTATTATGGTTATTATGCCTGTTAAATTTTTTCTTGTTGATATATTGCATAAAATTGAGGATGGTGAAAAATGTGGAAACATTCAACAGCAATTGGTAATATCATCCCGTTAAAATTGAATAATATGCAATTTTTATTAAATTGTGCTTCAATATGTTAGAATATAGTAGTATAGTATATTGTTATATAGAAATATAATATCGTGTACATGAAATTTTACCAGGGGAACATTATAGAAAGAAAATGAATATTTCCACATATTTCACCACCCTCAATTTAATGGAATGTATTTCAAAATGTTTGAATATCTATAATTTTCAGTAATTTGGAAGAATAAATTAACAAAATATACTTATTTTTCATACTTTGTACCTAAATAAAAAAGAATATCTACCAATCTCAACGTTCGGATATTGTTTTGTATTTAAACTGCTCTCATCAATGTATTTAATCTCATCAATGATTAATTGCTACGGGAATTGGGGCAGTTATGACTAATTCACGGTCATGATGTGAGGTTGGATTAACAGAAAAATTCAAAACTGTATACAACTAAAGTGAAAAGAACGAGCGGAAGTTTTGGAAATGTGAGTTCGGTTTCAAAAGAACACTACTTGTTTGCAGGCCCCTTGCGATATGACGGGAGAAACAGAGTCTAGATGAAGGCTTCCGCTCATTGAGACATGTGCTACCACTTAAGCGACCCCTCGCGATACATCAGGTTCAGCTCAATCAACGAAATCTCCTGCTTGAGCATGCTTTGATGCATCAAAGAATAATCTCGTATTTTCCAAACACTAACTCAAATTGGAGAATGGTCTGGAAGAATTCATGGAATTTCTTCTGATGTTCACATATTATTCACATATTAAGTAGTTCGCATATAATTTATTTCCATGTTTTTGTACGGGTAACGTTCGTTGCTAACCATAAGTACTTTCCTGGTTTTGTCTGAGTAATCAAAGGGGTAACCATGCCATCTTTCTCATCCATGGAAAGTCGGTATGTGGCATGAAATATTTGGATGCATCAGATATGGCACGCTCAACGTACTCCTGGTATTCCAGGTACAACGGTCCTCCATGAATACAGAAACGATAAATTACTGAAACGGTAAGCGGGTGTTTCTCACATCAATAGATTTCTGATGTAGTAAGAGGGCTTTGAAGAGCTTATCAAGGATAACATTAGACGAGAAGAAACTTGTTAGACAATAGTTGTAGGAATTCCTTGATAATTTGATTAAAATGTAATGTTTGAAAACTAAAAAAAGAATAATTCTCCATATACGAACAATTGTCAAGAGTCGTGATAACTATTGAGAATTATTTTCACGTTCAATACTGAGGAAGATAAAATAATGTACCAGAAGCAGGAATTACGACGGGGACGGATGATGTCAACGACATTTCTTAAGAATGCAATACGATACTTCATCAGATTATAGGAAAGGTGTGTCTTCAAGGTGAGGTAAGTTCAGTACGCAAAACTTCTCACATTTCTTTGAACAAGTTCTCAGATCACAGACCCCCACGTCCACAATCACATATTTATGTACAGTACAAATATATTTGTCGAGGTTAATATCCGATAAACAAATTATCTGCTAAGAAGCAATGTGTAAACACTGATAGGTACAAAAAATTTTCATAAGACAAAGATTCCAATGTTTCGAAGTTATTGTCGAATAAGACTGCGTAACGCCGAAGGAAAAATGAACGTAATTAAATTTACACCAATTATAATATTATATACCAAAAGATAAAATTAGTTTCCAAGCTAAGAGTCAAATACAGGTCCAAGTACAGGACGGATCCACGTTTCTTCGAACACTCAGCCACTAGGCCCTGCAAGATGCAAGAACACAATACAAGACGTTACAATACAATACAAGATAGATGGTAAGTTCTCAATTGAACTGAAATCCACAATCAACAAAACCAGTATCTTCCTAACGTAGCATAATAATTACAGGGTAAGATTCTTGATGTTATGGAGCACATTAAGCATCAACCACTATTTCGTCGATAAACTGGCTAGAGGACAGTCTACGTCAATCTTTGATGAAATCGACTTGATCAATGAGAAACTATGCCAATTAAAATCTAGACTCAGACCCTTGATATTTGACACTAGTAGGGCGAGACTGTCGAGTGAAAAATGGTTCGCCCACGTTGAAAGAACGTTACGTTACCGATTTTAAGTTCTCGAGACACACAGCCTATAGGGGTCCAATAACTCCCACGTTGCGCCATCCCATAGCATGGGATAGGCTGAAAGAATCCAACCCAAAATCGTGACATCAGATCTCCTTAGTGTTAACTGTAGGTATAATGGGTCTATCAAGTTTGGCAAGAGTTTAGATAGACGAAACGCTGAGTCTCGAAATATAGCGGTTCATTTTTCTTCTTGGATGATCTTCCATCTAGATATGTGCTATTCCGTTTTCTCCATTAAAACTTGAAGGTACCTATCCTAGATAGTATTTGTTACTGCTACACACAACTGAAAGATTGGGAATCTCAAAATACAAATCATTCCTACCAAAAATCATTAATGAAAGAGAAGAACTGGAATGATCAAAATCCAAATAATTCCCACTAAAAATCATTACTGCTGTTACAATTGTCATAGCTCACAAATAAAAGTAATATTTTCTTTTCTCGTACTTGGGAGGAACTTTTGAAATAATTTCTCTACATTAGAAACAATCTTTTATTTTTTCGTTGTTCCGAAAAATTTGGTTTAGGATCATCGCGTACCTATTGATATTCAATACCATGAATATTTCACGTAAAGATATTTCATGGACATTGGCAAGTGCTGTCTCAACGATTTCTATCGGTTGCCTTCCTGCCGTTTGGTCAAGTTTAGTTTGAATTCAAAAGTTCTTTTCAATGTTCAACGATTCAAAAATAAATATTGACCGTCGTCTGAGTATGGGAGGAGATGGTTTGAACAGGAGTACAAAAACTTGAAATTCGAAAAATCGGGAAGAAATACAGTGAATGAAAAAAGAATATTCTACAGACATTTGCAAAATGTCCACCATGCAGTGTCTCACGAAGACCGAAGAACGATGCTAGTAAATTTGTTTTGATTCCACGAGTAAATGCATAAGTTGAATAAATCAAATATTATTGAAATTCAAAAATGTTATGGTAAACGGATAGGCCCTAGCGTTGTCTGATGAGGCACTAATTATAAGAAAAACCCTGAAGCTATTATAAGTAGGTAAAACTTGAATTCAGTACCTAAAGGCCCTGCGTCGGCCATTTTTTCCCTATCGAGAAATTGCGCGAGTCTCCGAGAATAATTGCCTCATGTTGAGCAATATTGTTGGGATTTGCCGTGAAGTGGGCAATTTTTTTCCGCCATTTTTTGAAGTTCATCGCCAGCTACAATTGACGTTTTCGGCAATTTTTCGGGAGTGACAATGAGGAAGGTGATATTCGAAAAAGTCACAAGTATACATTTTTCTGTGAATCATACAATTTTTTTTCATCCTATGAGATTACAACATTTACACTACCACGAACGTAAAAAATTCTGTGTATAGAATATGCTATATATGGCCCTTCAAATACTACCTATATTGTGAAGAATTATATAACTTACTGTTGTTATTATTGTTTTGTTATACAAAATTGAAAAAAAAAATTAATTGAGTAATTTTGGATGTTTTACAAAAGTTGAACAACTCCAGGCAATTAATTGCTCGGAGTTGCTCTACAAAAGTTGAGTTACTCAAATTTTCAAGAAAGTGGAAGAGGGAAAAATTGCCGAATTATGGGCAATTTTTATTGCAACGAATTGCCCGGTTTTGGCAATTTTAGTTGCTCGTCTAAATGGGCCTAAAGCAAAAAACAAACTCAGATCGGGCCGTTCAGTTCACATCCACCAAAATACCAGGGTGGTAAACACCATCGATAAGGTGGCACACCAATTTATACTCAAAACGCTGCAAATTATTACACAAAGGTGCAACAAAGCATTCACACTCGTTCTTCTGATTTATCGTAAGTCCAACCCTTAACTTCTTGTTGATAGCGAACGGTTTGTCCTACAGGGCTCCTCGTGGTCTCTAAAAATTCAATACTATCTTAAATTGATGGAAAACCCATACCTTTATATCAAAATGTTTTGAGTTAGGGTGTTTTCAACATTTCAACCCTTAGAAGTTGACATCAACTAAAAGCTTCGGGGCACAACTAGACCCCAAATGGAGCCCACATATCAAATTTCATCAAAATCGGTCAATGATAACTGAGGAAAGTGCCGCGTACGGCGGATAGACGGCCAAATTTTTATGAACATTTTTGGATCCTACGTACCTTGAAACGTAAACCAACAAATGTTGAGGGGGGTTAAAAAAAAATTTTCTTGGTCGATTCCAAAGGTTCATTATTGAAAATAATAAACCAAAATATGGAATTAGTCGTGAGGTTGGACCCAGAAGCTTCAGGTAAGAAGCGATCTTGGAGGAACAGCGTAGCTAAGTTTTGAGTGATGACTACCTAGAGACCTATTACTGCCAAGAGGTGAGAACGGTGGCATCAAAATGGTCGTGGTGGATACTGAGGCGTAACATGATGAGGGACACGATTGATGGTTGAGAGCCGCATCCAGCATGTGATGGATAAGGTGGAGTGGGACGGTAGAGGGAATGAACCTAATTACCGACACGCGATGGTGGAAAGCCAAAGCGAAAGGAACAGGTGGACTGGTTAGGAATGTTCAATCGTAGTTTTTGTTGCTCGACAATGGGTTAGGGTACACCTATGGAATACGGTTATCAATCAATGCTGCAAATTATCCAAAATGGAAACATTGATTGAGATAGTAAAACCGGGCCCAGAAGAATTTTTTAGCAGTCCGAAATCGTCTCTCTCAAAATCCTCTCATGGCATGGTGGTAATTATTGTCAAACTCCCACCTTCGTTAGGGGTTCTATCCCATAATCCCCCTTTCCGCTGTTTTCATCACTCTTCAGGGATCAAGAGGCCTGAAAAGTAATCTACCGTTGTCAGCCGCCTCGCGTACGTTCATATTCCGTGTCGTGATGGGAAAAAATACAGTATTTTCGGCGGGTCCTATGTCCACTAATCCATAAAGGATTACACCAAGCAGGGTAACCGTGTATCTACTATACCAGTCCAAGTTAAGAGGCATTTTACAAATACTTACAAAATATAAATCAGATGGTTTATAACTCTCTGGTTACCAACTTACACGTGGCCAAACTAGGTAAAATAATGAAATGAAGAGATAAGAAACTGAAAAATAAAAAGGTGCCTTAGGATTCAGAGCTTAGAAATACGTATTTTTTGTAATAAACATTCAGTGTGTTCTCACATATCATAAAGAATGACCCATCCATAAGGATTGTCTAGAAAACCTAAACAACCAACATTCCCATACAGTACAAAAAACGTCTGCCAAGTGGGTGTGGCACATAGCTTCCTCGTATCCATAACCCGATTGTATAGATGCTCCGATGCATGGTAGTTAATCTCAAAACATCAAAACAAGTTTATCTGTAACATCCCTGAAAATTTCATTGAAATCGGAAGGAAAATGTAGAAGTTATGGCCGTTACAAGGAAATTCACGTTTGCACATGCGCAGTGGCTACTATCAGTCCGAAGGTGGTGATTTTCATAGGGGACCGTCTACACACCAACCCGCACAATCCCTGAAAATTTCATAGAAATCGGACAATAACTTCGTATAGTTATGCGCGTTATAAGGATTTCATGACAGACGGACAGGCAGACAGACACGGAACCAAAATTGTTCAGGAAGGTCTGAAACGTAAAACGCGAGTGGAAATTTTGATTTTGGAGAACTTTTTTTTTTCCATCCTTGGAAAGTGAAAACAAAGCTTCCGCTACCTTGGTAGACTCGGAAGCAATATTAACTTGAATACCTAACTTTAAATTATTTTTTTCAAAAATTCAACAGATCAATAACAGGTAGACAGCACAGACAAGTAAACAACGAATTACGTACAACCTTGTTCTCATTTTCAATGTATGATTCGCATCAAGGAAAATGAGCTGTTCTCGTAGGTGTACTATAAATAACCAAACGATCACGTTTCTTATCACAAAATCTACCAACGGAAAGCGTAGGCGGTTTGTGATTCCGGGGCGTTTCCGATTCAATAAATCGGTCATTGTTTACTTTAGCGTGGAGCAAGGAATAAATATCAGGCGCCCGCCATCCATTTTCAATTCCCGTTCATTTCATTCTGCCTCAAACATTTTCAAACAATTTCGAATTAATAAATACGGGGAAAATACTATGGCCAGATACAGGGGAAGATAAAATCATAATTACATAGGGATTCGGGCGGCGACACAAATTAACACTAAAAACTCTTATACAATTTTTGAAGAAAGGATTTGAAGAAGGTTCAAAATTAGGTACCTAGGTGTTTTCAAATGACCAACCAAGAAAGTTATTAAAATTTGCCTTCTACCCATAGCAGTAAGTAGAACTAGATGATGATGACTTGCAAAAATAATCCCGGATGATCAATGATGATTCTACAGTACAGAACTGTAATTCAAACTTATCAAGTTTTTTCTAGATGAAATAATGATCCCATATCAATACATGAGGTTATTCTCCATAGATAACCTTTATCGAAACGAAAAACATCGAATACAACTCTTACTTTTACTTCCACATGGTAACCAAGAAGTGTAATGATAGCGTGAGCCTATCCACCAAGTTTCTTTCAAGGGCTCCCATCAAGAAGTTTAGTAAACCATAAAATTTATGGTTCTCAGGATTTAATCCTGAGAAGGTGAAGAGAGAGCAAAGATGGAGAGAAACTCCTTCTGCGTTGAGAAAAGATGGCAAAAACGTCGGAAAGGGCCTAAGTAATGGCGGAAAGTTAGCCGTTGGCTTTTTATTCAGTTCCTTGACAAACATTTTCAAGAGAAACTTGAACACAAGGAGCAGAAAAGAGGGAATAGAGACCTTGAAAAGTTTTGGTGTTGGAAAAACGAAATTATTCTCCTTTTGTTTATGCACATCTCTTATCGCACTACTAGGCAATGTTGATTTGACACCAGCCTGCATCACCCCGACTACTTCCCGGCAATTATAAAGATACGGAGGAACTCAGCGTTCAAACAAAGCAACTGGAGCATCCTTAGAATAAATTGAACCAATCAATTATTTTGTAGAGAAGGAATCGATAGGACTGAAACAAGAAACATCAGACAATTGGATGCAATTCGTTTTCATTTATTCTGCCGGCAAGTGTTGACGTCCATTAGAGAGAACGGAACGATACTTTCGTATACAAGAGTGAATGGATTGCTCTCCAGTAGCATTATGTAGGATTCTTTGACCGACGGGCAAGATGTATATAGTGGAACCATAATTTACTAAGTCTCCCTGGTTCTGTACATGTACAAATATGTACGAGTATAATAATAATCTTCGTCAGGGTAATGCCACTATGTTTTCATTATAGTAGGTAAGTACATCAAATATCGTTTATCCAATAAGATTCAATAAAACTGGTTCAACCCTTAGAAGTTAATGCAATAATGAAGCCAGAAGAATTGTTTAAAGTCCAGTAACTAAACAGTCTATCGAATTTTTGCTATATGATAACTAACAAAAACAAAACTTAAACTACCCATTGATTTGTCGGTGTCAGTGAAAGAACGTTAATTGCTTCAACTTTGCAATCATAAGGAGAAAGGCGCAGTCATGAAGGCGGTAGGTCAAATTGCATTTAAGAGTGTCAGTGGGATTGAAACGACAGAATGACTCGTAATTTCATCTGCAGGTAGGTACTCACATAAAACGCGAAACCACTATGAGGAAAGGCCAAATAGTGCACGACAGCTACCAAACTTATAATTATGACTTACCTAAATGTAGTTTTACACAATAGGGAAGGAATGCGTGGCTCACCTGAAACAAAACAAGTGCGCAATTAGTTCACTTTATAGTTGAAAAACGATGCAAATTATTAAATATTTGCGAAGATCACCCGCCTGCAAAGTACTCGAATTTCCATCATTAGTACCTACCTACCATATATTTTTGCTAGGCTATTCTCTCAACTTATTTTGACAGAAACTACCTACCAACAAAACATCGTTACCAAAGAGTTGTGGTTGCTCTCCGTTACATTCATATAAAAAACGAACAGAGGTCGCCATTTAAACAAATATTAGTTCAATTTCCGCCAGTGACAATTCTTTTGCGATTCACACTCGTGCTTCTGAAATAACGTAAGGCCAACCCTCGATTACTTACAGGGTTGATTCTACAGAGCTGATTTCATTTGGTTCTAAAAAATTAAATTAGATCTCAAATCCATCCTTATTTTTCAATCTCTAGCAATGACGGACACTAACCAACTAGCTTCTCGGTAAAACTAGACCCCAAATGGAGCCTTTATACCAAATTTCACGAATTTTCGTTTCATCCTAGCGATGAGGCGTTGCAGTATGGTTCCAATTTTAGTATAATACGGCCAGAGCGAAAGGAGAAGAGAAAAAATATTTCATTGATAATCATTATACACAAATACCAACTGAAAAACCATTTTCCGAGAGATCGCCGAAGTTAAGGCTAGTCGACCCAAAAGATTATTTGGATTGGTGGCCGCTCGAGGGCGGAATCGAAGGTTTTTAACAATTTTTCGGGTTGGACCGTTGGTGAACCCCGCTCCACTTAAGTGGGTGTGGCGAAAAGTAGCCATGAGCGAATGGTCAGGACCAATTCTGATCGTCCCTTTGGAAGATAGCTGATGACATCCGTGACGAGAGAAGTAGCAGTTGGGGAAAAAATTAAACCTTAGATGGTTATTAACTTTACTTTTCCTTTATTTACTTATCAAACTTCAACAAAATCGGCACATGGTAACTGAGGAAAGTGCTCAAACTGCGAATCTTTTTAATTATTCGACTTTTAGATTTTACTTACCTACATTGAAACGTAAACAACCGAATTTCGAGAAGGTATTAACATTTTTTCTAGCTCGATTCCGAAGGAAAACAAAATGATAATAATAATAATAATAAACCAAAAATGTAAATCGCGGTAAATTTCTCCGCTTCACTGAAAAACATTGAATGATGAATATGTTTAATGTAAACGTATCCATGTTATTTAGGTATTTATAGTGCCTACCTATTTATAGTACCTAACATACCAACTTATACCTAACTTCATCGATCATGATGATCGCCTTCAGTTTTCATTCGAGTTAATAATAATCTAAAGTGCCGGTTCGTCACAAATTTAGTTGTCGTTACGCATATTTTAGAATCAGCCCAAAAACATATCCATGTTAAATTGAAAACCAAGAAAGAAAAACGTCGTCTACGTAAATCCTAACTGTGCAAGGAAGACAACTACATCATCCTTCTTTTGAATCAACAAGGATATAAGAACGCCGCACATTCCATCGTGGAAGTGGAGATTAAAGGCTATTATTGTGACAGAAGCAGAAGAAGTAGACTAGGTATCGTGAAGCACGATATTCGATTAAGTAATTGAAAATTTATTTACAGGTATACAAGTCAAATTATAATAAACCTTCGGGTTTGTATTAACTGAATGTGAGAATCTCATCTGGGGAATACTAATTACCCTATACTTTTGAAGGACTTTGTGGAGAATCATCAAATCAACCAAACGATCTTGCGATTTTCCGTTTGGCTACTGAATCGCTCCAATTCGTGGGATATTGAACACTCGACAGGAGTTCCCCACAACTTCTAATAACGAATGACGTACGATAACAGCATTCAGCGAAAGGCAGTTGAGTCTGTCAAGTTGTCACCTTTCCCTACCAAATTGAAGCTATAAATTCAACGTTCAACGAAACCGTACGTATCGTAATTTGTGGGACCTCCACGAACCGACAATTCACTGACAGGAGTTTAGACGTGAAACAAAGCTAAAATAACGAAAAATCTGTTTGAGTAAGCGAAAGAGAAAGTGGACCACGTTGCCCTCTGTAATGGCTTTTAGATTACAAGAGAGCTATTCGCGCTGTATGGAGTAATCTCGAGTGGAAGTTGAAAAAAGCTTTCATCGGCTTATCTTGTGTTCACGCCTGTAGTGTACAGAGTATGCCACTGTCAGCATCATTGAACATACTCTTACACCGATATGTGTAGCAAAACTAGTCACCAAACCTAATGGCAGAAAAAAGAGAATTAAATCTTCATTCCATTGTATCTTGAATAATAAAATACACTTAATGAAGAAGTGTATTAAATACACATTCAAGTATGTACTAACAATATAGTGAAATGTTTTGTGGGTAATTTGAGCTGATCTTGAATTAATGAACCTTAAAAGGGATAACTTATATTTTAAAAATTATTATTACTTATTATAAAAATAATAATTTATAGGTATCAACTTTTGGATGTTGAGATTCAGTAGTCCATGAGTATGTTATCACATATTAGGTGCCAATATAATACATTATATCATATTATACATAATATCAATATCATACATATTATATCATATTATAATATTGTATGATGCATTATATATATCATATGTTAGGTGCCAACATAACGTCATTTGATTCTGATACAAACTTCTCCTGAACTTCTAGACGCAATATCTTCTTTCAATCTCAGATGTACGCTTAAAATGTCCATTACCGTAATCAGTTTATAACGTTAGAAGTTTTCATAAAACAGGAAATTAGAAACGATGGGGAGGGCTAGGAAGAAACCTCAGGGTCACGTCCATTCACCAACCAAGTTCATGAAGTTTACCAAGAAAGGAGGGTCGAGCAGAATAGTTAGTGAAGTCCGAAGTTGCAGTCTTCCTCTCCCAAAGTCATACGAGTCGCAAGTTCGAAGGGGTTCTCCTCACCCCGAAAACCTCAGGGAGAGATTCCTGCGGTCTTGAAACGGTCCATCTGCTTCTGCCCTACGTCGTTCCCTTATTTCAAGGAAAGGCCTATTTTAAGGATTACTTTCGTGTGAAGGGGAGGTGGAAAGATCGGAGCTAAAAACATCCTTAAGCGGTGAAGTAAAGAAGAAGCTGGCAAAGCGAGTACCAACACACGTTACGAAGACCAAGCACACTCACAATCGAGCCAAATAACTTGAATCATCAGAATTATAAATTTGGAGACTAAAAAAATTGTAATTCACAGTAAACTCAAGATTCATGTTATTCTTAGGTAACTTTAATTCATAAATATTTTGTAAAAAATCAGCAAGTTAACAACAATTGATATTCAATCCATAATTGCTTTGGCATTTCGAAATTCATTCAGTTGAAATTATTATTCGACAAACTGTTCAATTTTTGCAAGTAAAATAGTTGGTATTAACCATATTCAAGAAAGACTACCAAGAAATACGATGAATAAGAATCTCAGTAAAATAGTTTCTCTGCTGTTATCTCAAAACGAAAATTAATTTTTTAAATATCTTACCAAAGTACTTTTCTGAAAGGCTCCATGATAAACATAAATAAAGGATAATAATGTGTGGGAATCGCCCAATCTCTCGATTTATCTGATATTAAAATGGGCTAAGATTCCTAGAGGAGTCCGGCTGTCTATTTTTCCAACACTAAAGGCCGGAATATAAAGGGCCCCAATAAATCATCATTGATCACAACCTGATCCGTTCACAACATTAGCAACTATATTTTCATTGTACTCAAACATTATGCAGAATGAACTATTGTATCTTATCGAAACCTTAAAGCACAAATGGGCTATGTCCAAAAACGGAGTTTGAGAAAAACTCAAAAGAAGTTATCACCAGTGCACAATTCCTTAAATAATGACTTATTACACCAAACTCTTTAATTTCTCCAAGAAATTTTCGAGCTATAATCGTCATGAAAGTAATTAATAGTTTTGTTAAATTTGAGTGTTTCTGAAGTTGAAAAAAAAATTAAAATGTGGAAGATGGATGGACATAGCTCCTATGTGCTTTAAGATATTAATATGATTAATTCTCAAGGAATCACCAAATCTCGCCAAATGGTGGTTCGATCAACTCCAGGAAATATCGATGCTCTTTGGCTTCATTTTTACTACAATTAGAGAAATCAATCACGACGTTTTCATTCATGCTTGTCATTCAGTTTTACTATAGGGTAAATAATCCACAATTCGAAATTGATATATTGAATTCATTACGAAATGCTGACACTAAATTACTCGCAAATAATAGTTCGATTTGGTTCAGAAACTCTGACCCAACGAAAATGGGTAGATTGTATTCGTACCCAAAACGTCAGTAGGATGCTGGAAGGTGAAAGGAGATGGACTACCGTGGCAGAATACAAGGAGAGCATCCTGACAAGGAAGATGCTCTTAGAACAAGAAAGAGAGAGGAGGAAGCATCTGGTCCGCCCCCTCACCCAGAACTGATTAAACGCCCCAGGACTCAGCCCGAAGTAATGTGCTAAACGGTTCCAGGCTGAGCTCCAACAGGGGGGGGGGGGGCAAAGGAGGTGTTTTTTTAGTGGGTTTGAATCCCGCATAACCTGGAGGACGCGGACCCTTCCAGGTATCTTACGAGATCCAATTCTACCTATGGATCTTAAAGATTTTCTCACCAGCCTGCCGGAAAAAAATCCATAACCCGATTGTATATAGATGATCCGAAGCATAGTAGTTGATCTCCAAACATCAATCTCCAAGTACTATAATGTAGATAGTACCATCTACATTCCAACAATCACAGAAGATGTCATCGAATTTGGGGAGACAATATTGAAAATATGACTGTTGAAAGGAAATTCAAGTTTGCGCATGCGCTGTGGCTACTACCAGTCTGGAGGTGCTGATATTCACAGGAGGCCATCTAGTAGATTCCAATCCTCATAATCCCTGAAAATAACTCGAACAGTTATTGTACCTGTTGTAGGAATCATTGGGAAGAATTACTTAAATAGTCATTGTTGTTAGACAGACCTAAACTGCTAAACTTTGATCCGTTTATAATAACCAAAAGGTACTATAACTTGCTGTTGTAGCTTCATCACAAATGAAATAGCCGAGCATGAATCGCGAAGTTTCACCGGTTCTTCAACCAAAATTGTCGATGCTATTACCTGTTTGTGTGGAGAAATACAATTTTCTGCGTTAGCTATTAATCGTCAGCTACAGCTAAAGCTATTGGCTTTTGGCTCCTCTTGACAGTTAAACTCCGCAGCTACACGTTTCTACTAATAGCTAATTCAGCTGAAAATTTCATCTGTTCCTGAACAGCTAACAGCTAAATTTGTAGCTAAATTTTTAGCTGCTATCTTCACCTAAATTGTAGATAATGTAGCTGGTATCTGTAGCTAATTTTTACCCAACACTACTCAAGGCAGAGTAACGTATTTTTGATCATAAAGGAGCAGCAAAAGTACCTCGAACAATTTGTAAACAGTGATGCAGGTAGAACCTTCATTGCGAATTGGTGAAGTATTTTGCCACCCATACTTATTAGTAAATCATGAAGATTGAAGCACAAAAAAAAAAAAACGGTTTAACTGACCTCGCCTCCCACGCGTCTCCCTCTTCGTTCCAACGACCACTCCAGTCAGTAAACGCGGCTTTTAACCTAATGCCCCCAGCTCCCCACCGCGCCCCGTCTTCACAAACCATCCGGAATTCAGCAACAAGTTGATTCATCGTTGCCTTTGATTCAGTTCAATCAGCGTCAGTCATTGTTAGGCGAACGGCCAGAACAAACGGGGGCTGAAATAGCTTCGCCAGCTCCGCTCAGATTGCACCTCTGCTCCATTGTACACAATGAGCAGCTGAGTCAATCGAAATCACGGCGATGAGGTGCCAACAACCGGTGTAATGACCGTTACAATTGAGGTGCTTGATTCCAAAAGGTATCATTATCAATTTTGATCAAACGTGAGAAAAACGCGAAAACCATAGCGACCTGAAAAACGTGCTATAAACCAAGGATGATATTGCTTCCGAGTCTACCTAGGTTGCGGAAGCTTTGTTTTCACTTTACAAGGTTGAAAAAGAAGTTCTCCAAAATCAAAATTTTCACTCGCGTTTTGCGTTTTAGACCTTTTTTAACAATTTTGGTTCCGTGTCTGTTTATCTGCGTGTCTGCCATGAAATCCTCGTAACGGGCATAACTATACGAAGTTATTGTCCGATTTCGATGAAATTTTCAGGGATTGTGCGGATTGGCATGAGGACGGTTCCCTATAAAAAAAAATTCGGATTTTTCGAAGAAAACTCTAATTTTTTGTACATTAAATACGCATTATTCGTGAATATGGTTCTGACCATAAAGTAACACCTTTCTACTCAATAAAAACATCATCTTAACTGTGACATGATATCAAACTGTGTCAATTTATGAGACTCAAACAACATTAGGGTTCAGTAGACAAAACAGTGCAGAGCTCATAATATGAGATCATCATAACATGAGATATTATCTTGAGTTCAGATTTTTCATTGACCATCTTCCGTTATTTCTTTGAAAAATCCACTTTCTAGCAGTTGGAATTATTTGGAAGTATCACCATTGGATTCAGCGAGAAAAATTACATAGGAAATTTTGCCAAATTCGTCAAGTCATCTTGAGAACATACACCGCGTAAAACACTCTACTTTCTAGTAAAACACGCGTTTTTTTTTTTTTTTTTTTTGCATTCAAAATTGATTTACTCTTGCAGTTTGAATTTTGAAAATAAAAACTAATAGACCGTTGGAAAGTCGACAATTTGAGCACGTTTTTCAGAAGATCTTCAGAAATGGGCAGGAATTCAGAGAGCGATCAAAAACTTTAATAAAAAAAAGTCAAATTTCGAAAGAAAAATAATAATGAAATTTGCTTTTTGACTTTTGAATTTTTTTAAATGTTTTATTGCTAAAGGACTTTGGTTTTGCACTGGGTAGCTTGGAAATTTAACGCTCTTTTCAACGGAATCCCCTAATTTGATTTTACTTGGTAAATAACACGAGTTATGAGAGTTTCATTGACGTGAGATCAAAAACACCAACAAAATCTTTAAATTGAAAAGATAAATAAATAAAAAACAAGGGGTTTAAAACGATATTGCTTGGAGACATTTTTTGTTGGAAATACTTCGTACAATCGAATCCTGAAGTTATGCCCCAACATGAGTGTAGACAACTTGTATAGGAATGAACGAATTACCAACATCAAATTAATGAGTTAGAATACTTCTAGTCTGATAAATCAGGGATATTATTCACCAGGCGGTGAGTGGTTGCACATGACTGTTGTTGGGAGCTTATTTGGGAACGCCGTTGGAAGGTGCGGAGGCGCACAACTATGAATAAACATGAATGCTTACATCGCCCTTGAAAGGCATTCACCTTTTACCGGTGATATATTAAGTCCAATACACCAAGACGTGGGATCACGTTCGTCGTTCGAAGCTACCTTGACGAGATCGATGAAGAATTTTGATCAATCATTATATATACGGAACGATAAACTGATCGTAGCGGAGCAAAACGCTTCGAAATTAATGAAGCACACTAGCGATGAGCCGAAGTACGCAAACACAGAAGACACCCCTGGAGAAAAATTATTGATTGTTATCTGAACTTACCCATCAACAAAGTAACAACATTTTTAAACTATTGAATATATTTAATGTTGGAGTGATAAAGAAATTGTCGAGTATAACCAACAGGCATTCCTTCATTACATGTGATTGACGAATTTGGATATTTGATTGAAATTCCAAATTCCAAACAAATTATGAATAGGGATTAAAAAAGTCTGCCAAATTGGGTGTGGCACATAGCTCCCTAGTATCCATAATCCGATTGTATAGATGATCCAATGCATAGTAGTTGATCTCAAAACATTAATCTACTACATTAATCTACTACCGTCGTAGGGGACTGTACACGTCAACCCGCACAATATCTGAATATTGGTAAAAATTGTGAAAGTTATGACTGTTACAAGGATTTCAGGTTTACGCATGCGTACATATGTACTTTCAATTTAGGAGCCATCATCTCCAGCCATCTCCACCCCAACTCGCGTAGTTCCTGAAAATTTCATCATAATCAGATATAAACTTTAGAACTTATAGCTGTAACAATGAAATATACGTTTGCACATGCGCAATGGCTACTATTCGTGTGGGGGCAATGTTTGTAAAGAGGATCATCTACACGCCAACTCTCACAATCTCAGAGAATTTCATCGAAATTGGATAAGAATCGTGGAAGTTATGAATGTGGCAAGGATTTCACGTTTGCTCATGCGCAGCGGCTACTATCAGTCCGGGGGTAATGATTTTCATAGGGGACTATCTACACGCCAACCAGTACAATCCCTGAAAATTTCATCGAAATCGGATGAGAATTGTAGAAGCTATGGCTGCGGCAAGGATATCATGATAGACAGACAGACACGGAACCAAAATTGTTCAGGAAGGTCTAGAACGTAAAACGCGAGTGGAAATTTTAATATTGGAGAACTTTTTTTTCAACCTTGAAAAGTGAAAACAAAGCTCCCGCTACCTTGGTAGATTCGGAAGTAAAATCTAAAGAATACGATTGGTAGTAAATTCTCATTCCAGTGACTCGGAACAAAAACTTTAATGAGTTTCACCGTCGTGTTTCTGGCATTTCTGCCAGCAATACAATTCAGAACTTGTTCGCGTTTACATTGATGAATTTGTAGTTTCAACAAAAGTTCACTAAAATCCATAATAGTAATCTTATAATATCGAATAACTGACCTGTCTCGATCGTGAACAAATGTAGGCGGCACCAGAGCAGTTTTCTTGGTGGTCTGAAGCAGAAGAGCGGTGTACTGGGTTATCAACATTTTGACATCCACTTCACGGAAAGCCTCTTCTATCTCATCTTCAGTAATCCCATCTGCTCCTCCTCGCACCGTCGGCGTCGAATGAAGAGCACTATTTCGTTTCGAACTGTTAATGATATATATTTTTCAAAATAACCTATAGTATTTTATTGACTTTCTTTAAGTAAGAACACCGAATCAAAAACAGCAGAATTACTTTCAATCCCAGTAAGTTGGTAACATTTTAAATAATATATTCGTAGGATATACCTACTCGTAGGATATATTCATACTCAGCAGGAATACGAATTCGACCTAACTATCACCAATATTGTCAAATAATAACAATGAGATAAATGAACAATTAGTTGTCGATGGACTACACTCATTATGCAACATGGCAAGTAGACCAATCACCACATTATTTCGATCAGATCGGGAGTCGCCCTCTTCATCATGCTCATTGGCGGGGGAACCACTATTGTTTTCGACGTTCCAGAATCTTGTATTCTCTATCGGAATGGACAAGAACCAAAACAGAACTAATCGAGAGGGTTGAAAAAATATATTATGTATGAGGATTATAGCGTGAACTAGAGTATCATAGCATAAGTATCTCGATGAAGAGCTTATGTGGAAAACAAAGACAGAGAGATAGAGATACGTCACTAATAGGTGGAAAATGTGTGGGAGTTCTATGTTCTTCTTATAAGTTACATTAACAATAATTTATATATTTGAGTTAGAAACACCTAAAGTCTACTCAAAGGAGACTCAATGTAAGTTATATATTTCAAAATTATCCAGCAAGATATAATATAATATATTATATGTAGCTAATGTTGTCACCAACTTGAACATCACATTTTTTTGTAGATTCGACACAAGAATAGGGTCCTGATCTAGGACGGAAACGTCGTTTCAGTGAAGAAAAATACTGGACTAACTTGGTAATTTTCTCCACCTCCATTTACTAGTCAGAAACCGACAAGATAGATGTATTGTACAACGTGAGACACAAGCTCCCGAACCTAACAATAAAACTTATAATTATATACCATGTTGCAATCTTCATTGCAGTATGGGATAATAGCTTGGGGAGGAACGTATTCAACCCATTAAAATAAGTTACATGTACGCCAGAAAATCATCATAAAAATGATGTTGTCATTACCACGTAGGACCCCATCCACAGACTTATTTGATATTGCTAAGGTATTTACTATTAGACAACTTTATGTGAAAAACCTACTATTGCAATTCTTTATGACACCTAACGTAATTGAAGTTTCTCATCGGGGTCCGAGATATAACACCAGATATGCCGCCGCAGGGAATGTAATAGGGTGTTCGCCTGGGTAGGAAAAACTCTTTATTGTCATTTTTAATCTAAGGTAGACCTCATTCTGAGAATTTTGGTACCAACCGCGACCTTCTACCGTGTGTAAATCTTTTCCTATGCATTTTTAAAGTTTCGACCGTTTATGACGTCACAGTGGGCTGGGGGGTCCCGCCCAGGCGAGAGGGGCGCGTGACGTCATAAACGGTCGAAACTTTGAAAAATCATACAAACAGATCTACTCACGCTAGAAGGTCGCGGTTGGTGCCAAAATTCTCAGGATGTAGTCTACTTTCGATTAAAAATCTCCAAAAAATCAAGGCGCACCCCCCATTGGCTCTAGACCTATACTGAAACCGTCAACCCACAGCCCCGATTTTCATTTTACACATGATTGTAGCACGATAAGTCCCCAGAAGTTCAGTAGACCAAAATTCAAAAAGCAAATATTAAGTTGGCTAGCTATAGAAGGGGATTTAGATGCGAGAGGCTACTAAACAGAGCATATTTATATGACTAGAGATTATTAAATAAAGTGACAATATAATATATTATATTAGTTAGATTAGTTTAGATTAGTTAGATATCTAACTATTTATATCTAATAAACTTCTTCCTCCATGAATCAGTCTCATAAATTCATCGAAAAATCTAAAATACTAAACATAATCCCCCGATTCGCATTGTTGTGGTACTATGAACGGACATCGGAGGTTCATTGTCACTTGATTCAACACGAGAAAAAAAATTAATTTTTGCTGAAAATTATAGCTAAACACGGTAACAACAAGACATCTGTAATCACTACACATTCAGTGCAAGATTATGCGAAGATGGGCTCTACGGGAAAACTTGGTGCGGAGTCGAGTGAATTGAGAAAAAATTTAGCTTGCCCAGCTGATGTGATCAGAGCGTGGACTCAGAGGCTCCCCTCCCGATTTCAGCTTTATGGGACCAACGTATTAAAATTCCCAACGAAGCAAAATACTAAACTTATCAAAATTTTCATGTATCAAAAGTCCAACGAATCAACATGTTTAGAGTAGCACAATGTTTAACGCATCAAAATATCAAATTTATTACCATGTAGAATGTACCAAAATGTCCAACGTATCAAAATACCCAATGTATTACAATTATAATGTACCAAAATCCCCTTCGTATAAAAAACACTAACGTATTGAAATTTCTAACGTATCAAAATGTCTACAGATACTGGACAGTTGTAAAGAAAGGTAACGAAATGGAGGAATGATACAATACACTAATTTTGTGGTAAGTTAGACTTGTAGATGAAGTGGGCATAAGCGAGGAATAAGAACACTGCGAGTGGGACTGATAGTACGGGAACTGCGGTTTATAACCGCAAGCACGTATCTCTCAGTTGTTGACAAATTCAACTCACCCTTTCATCTCAGCGTCATAGAGAAATGTTGAGTCTCACGGTTTTGCTCATTCACCACCCATGTAGGAACGTCGAATAAAGTTTGGTTTTTTCAAAATCAAAAATTCCGCAAGCATTTGTTTGGCAGCCCCCAGAAGAATTTTGATCCTGCACTTTTCTGTTCAATCGTGATGAATTGAAGAAAAACCACTATTTATTCGCTTTCAGACTAATGATAGCGTGGGCCAATGCTGGACCTGCTCTCTCTGACGTGCCATTACCAATGATATGCGGAAGGTAATTGGTAGTAGACTTCAAGACGATCGGCAATCAATTTCATTCTATTCGGATGAGTTGGAAGAAGCAGAAAATGTTCATATCTTCGTACTTGGATTATCGGCGTTTTCATTCACATATGTATACATTCGTCAGAACACTGAAAAGTTGACAACGAAAGTAAAGTATAAATGAGAAACCATTTTCCAAGGCACTTTAAAACGTCGATTTCTCCAAAACTTAAGACAATATAATATGAACTTTTGTAGGTGACTCTCCAAGAAAAGGCTTAGGAAGAGAAAGTGTTGCAAATAAAGAAAAAAAGGCAATATTGGGTTTCTACGAATGAATAGGGTGTAAACCCTCTCACCAGCTGTTCCGATGATCATAGATACCAATGTTGAATTCTACCTCTGGAAAAGAATATTCCGTTACTGACCTTTCCCAGTATTACCTAATGATGCTTTGTACGAACCTAAAGCTTCATTACCATAAAACGTTTTTCACGGAAAAATGACGAAGCCCAAAACTATGACATCTAACAAAAACAGGATGACTGACATTGACGGTTTTGGTGACTCATCGTTTTCTAGAGCAGAGCTAGACTAGTTTTTTTTCCATGAACTCCAATGTTACGATGCTCACATAACGGTTCATCATTTTCTTAGTAATTTCCAACTACGGAAGCCACAGCTTGTAAAAATAGTTTCTTCACTTTTACAATCCTCAAGAACTGGAGAAACTATTATGATAATGAACACCTGGCCTGTTCAACATAATGCTGTGAGACTAAATATTATACTTCAGACAATTTGTCTATCTTAGATTGTGTAGGGAGGAACTAAAACTTTTATTTAGCTGGAATATGTACTCTAACGTCAATAGAGTATTTTCCGTATTTTCCTCTCGATGAAGGAAAAATAAAATCGAGTCCGTCGGTGAAAGAACGAATACGACAAGAATCGAAATAAGTACCGTAGGTGTATGAAAAGAGAAAGATGGCGAGAGGGGCGTCATTCAATTTCCCATATTACGTTCGGGTCGTGAAAGAAGGGAGTCTTCCTGACTCAAGAGCACACTATTCGGCTTTTCTCCAACACATGTAGGTTTCTTCAGAGAGAACGATCGAAAAGGTGTAATGTAACCAACAACAAAGAAGTCAGAAAAAGAAGAATATCGATAACTAAGAGGCGTTTGAAACATGATACAGAACTCGAAAGGTATATGTTGAAATTATTCACGAAGAAAAGAATAAAAGTAATGAAGGGTGAGGCCGATACTGGCTTTATTCCTCCGATTACCTCGTTAACACAGAGCCTCATTAGGATCTTCAATGAGTGAGATTTTTGCCGAAAAAATCTTTTGTAAACCATGCTTCTGAGAGAATGGAAAACCGCGTAGGAAACTTGAATCTCATAGGGGCAAACACCTTGAGCAATCAAACTACTTCCCTGTTCACGATTGACATATTCTTTCCATAACTTTTCTGCTGACACACTGTGAGCTTACACATCAACGTTGCTCCGAAGGCCTGAAGGAATGCAAGAAGCTATTCAGTACTTACCCACAGGACATGCCTAGAAGTCATCATCGGCAACACCTACAAGGTTATACACTTCATATTGTTTCTATATATAATTTAAGTTCTTCCATAGCACAATAGATCTCAATACCTTTTTTGACCGACTTTAAAGGACCGAAAGCCCGCGACGGAGGAGGTTCTCTTTTCGGTGTGTGGTGGGACAACGAATTTTTTTTTTTTTTTTTTTGTATGTCCGAACACCTTGCAATTTTTATTTTGGTACCAATTTGCCTTATTGTTATTAAAATGTGTTCTACCAGTATCCGCGGTGGTCCCATTTAAAACAGATTTCAATTTACTATGTTAAAAGTGTCTCAAATTTGTGAAAGAAGTTGAAAAACGTAGTTGCCGTTTTCGGGAAGATTGGTGCGTATTCACTTTACTTCCCCTGTGACTTCTGACTAAGTCGATGAAGGACAATTTGTGTATAATCAAATTAAAGGTCTGATTGTAAGCTTTAAAATGAGATGCTATATGAGGGGTATCCGGTAACTGAAAGGGGCTGCGGGGGGAGGGGGGGGAGAAAGAGGGAAACTAGACTGGGTTATTCTCTCAGAACCTACATTAGCCGTATCAAACGTGTTTATGAATGCTCTAGTAGGTGAGTTTTCCTACCAAATATGAGGGATATATACAGTATATAGATCAAAACAGAAATAGATCTCAATACCTTTTTCCAGAGCTTTTTGTCTAAATAGATAGGTAACATCACATCCAACTTAGGTACTTATTCAAGAAAAATCTTTCGTTGCTTCATATTTTCAATGCCATATTTTTCTTTATCCCTCGATCCATGATCAAATGGCGTATCAGCTCAAATAGGTGCTTTCTGTCAGTGAGATTTGGCTACCCCAACAACAGTCCTCGGATCACTTCAAGATGAGCACCCTGACGAACAAGAACTCTTCAAGAACTGAAGAAAAATCGCGGTCAGCCTTCTCTGACCTCAGAAATCTTGGAAAATTATTCAGTCAACCCTGTCTCATTTCCTAAAACTGCGATATAAATGCAAAAGAGAAAAATAGCTCGTATGCTGATAGATAGAGTTAGCAATACAGGCATCTCGCCGTTACCTACAAGGTATGGAACAAAGTAAGGATTAGTTTACGTAATCCATGTGATTCTTCAATTAGGGAATCCATTCAACTCAAACTTCTGTAATGAAAATTAAATTATTCTATCACTAGTTCCAACTTGGACAGTCAAAAGTTGAAAGCATCTCAGAGAAAAAGAAAGCTGATGCCTACCTCGCAAATCATACGATAAACTACTGAAATATAAGAGGAGTGAGGCCGATAAGAAGCCAATGTGACATCGGAAGAGCTAAACGGAGGCGGGGAGAACGCGTAGGACGTTATCAAGAGTCCTTGTCCGTTGTTTGTATTGTTGATTCAGCTCTTCAAGCCGACAGACACGGCCCACTGTCTCATTGTTACAATAATAAGCCTCGTCCAATACAAAAATCCCCGAATGGAGAAGGGAGAACCTTTCTTGACTCCTTATTGTATTGAATGGACACTGTAAAGAGGGGTCCTTTCATGAATAAGACCACACTCAATGGAGGCTCCTGAGTTACTTTTGAGTGCATGGTACATATTTATATACCTACCTGTTGGACAAAGTTTAGTAATAAAAATTTGATTTAGATTATTTTTAATTGATTTATATATTATTATTTTAAACTAGGTACCTATTCTTTATTTATTTCGTTTCAATTTTTTACTGTTATGGTGGTCGAACTTTTATTTTGTAAGGATTTTATTAGAAATCACCATCTCAAATACATCAATGTATAGTACAAAGAGAATCATCGCGAAATTTACTGCAAGAATCGTCAATCGTAAATAAGTTTCCTTTTATCAAAAAAGGTTAAAAATCGGTAAAAAGCCTCTCTTTAAGAATTCGCGAATAAGGCGAAGATATCAATTATTGTCAGGCGGAAGGGGTAATCAATTTACCTACATTCCCTCGTATATCGTCCACTTTTTCCTTGATGTACCAGCAATTTTTACATTATAATTTTCAATATTATGAACCTTAGAATCGAGCAAGAAAAGAATATTATAACTCACAATAAAAGGTAAAAGGTAAAATCGGCTGTTTTACGTTTCAAGGGACATATAATCCGAAAATTGAATTTAAAACATCCTGTTTCTCGGCCGTACGCGGAACTTTCCTAATTCAGAAATTAGGTCTCCATTTGAAGTCTAGTTGATTTCAAAATACTGTCCATTTTCAGACTTCTACGATGATAAAAACGTTTTGGTACTTCCCTTATGTGAATAACATTGGGCAAAACTGTTTAATGAAGTAGAAACGTAATTATTAATTTACGAGTGTGTATAATGACTGACTGGTTGGAATTGAACATTCTACTTCTCATCCAAAGAGATATCGTCTGGAATGCATGTATTACAAAACAATATATTCCAAGATAACCTCCAGCATCGACTGAAAAAGCAACCAACTTCATAGAAATTCTAATATACACCAGTAATCTCCAGGAATCTAGAAATAAAATTGTTTGGAAATCTATAGTACAATAAAAACATTGATAAGAATGGTTGGGGTACCACACTGAAGAATTGTGGGTCAAGAAATTATGATGAAAAATTATAGGGAAGGAAAATAAACGTGATTAAACGTTGTAAAACGAGGAGCATAACTGGGCTCATTGCCAGGGACCTCGATTGTCAGATAAGGGATAGGGCAGTAAAAATGTGAAAACAT
Organism: Apolygus lucorum; assembly: GCA_009739505.2. Taxonomy (NCBI): domain Eukaryota; kingdom Metazoa; phylum Arthropoda; class Insecta; order Hemiptera; family Miridae; genus Apolygus; species Apolygus lucorum. The sequence goes on along the minus strand of CM019178.2, from coordinate 4,843,415 downwards.
CCTTAACCCTTGTTCCATCGCACAGAATATCATCGAATGGAACACAAAAAAAGACTATAAAAACTCGTGTTGTGATAGGAGCGAAACGACTGAAGTAACCAATGCCAAGGGGGGAGGGTACGATAGGCTAGCGAGACTAGGGTGATAACGAAATCGGAGATGATTAATCCACGGTGATCCCGAGGAGGAATAAAAACATTAACTCACTTCAGGGATCCATCCATCTCGTGAATATCCATCTTTCTATATCCTTCGTTATCGGGACTTCGGTAAATCACAGTTCACCGGAAGAATGAACTTTATAGAGTGGAGGGGTATTATCTTTGCGCCTAGATATGTTGGAATATTATGGAATGAATGATACATATATGGAATGGAATAAATAATTCCGTTCATTTCAAGCACAAATCTCATGCAGAAACACTAGGCAGTGTTTCGGAAATGAAATACGAGTATATTTGATACTGAAAAATTAGCAGGTATTATAATGTGAATACTATGAGGAAAATAATCATAAAAGAGGGATAGTAGAAACAGACTGTACCATCGAAAAAAAATAAATCTTTGAGAGATTTTAGAGGAAAAGCTAATCAAGACGAAATCACACATAATATTGAAACGGACATTTGACTACAATGTGAGAAAAATTGAACAGAACCATCATAGTGGGATAGGTACTCAAAAAACTCGGATTACTGCCGTTTTCAATACTTTTTTTTTGTAACTTCTACGAGGGATGAGGAATATTGAAGAATCATTCAATTCTTGCCGTAGAGCACGCATAAAGTAACCAAACCTCCTCCTTCACCTAGAATCCAGTATTCTAGAAAACATGGAATTGGCAAAAAGTGACCTCCTCTTCGCAGATAAAAGCTGGAATCCTGATCCAAGAACGATTTTCATTGAGCTCATATTTCAAAAAATCTTCCATTTTTATTGATTCGTTCCAAACATTCGAAATAATTCACACAAGAGAAGAAGCAAGAATGAAGCTTTCTCATCTAGTTTTCATGTAACTTTAGAATTTTCAATCAACATTCATAAGACTTTGGATAAAAATTGAAATTGATTTTTATTAAATGATCGTTTGTTAGAAAGTTTACAAAAATTCTCAAAATGTTAGATTAAGGCTAAAGGGGATGACAAGTGTGCGAGAGAAACAGCTATATCGGGAAAAGAGAGAGTCTGGAGCTTTATCATTTTCCCAACAGTTCTCAGCTATCAGTGGACCGATTTTCATTCTGTAAAATTATTTGGTTTCCTTTCGTCGTATTCTATGTTTCTGCCATGTCAAATTTCTCATAAAATCTATATTTTTGACGAAACACCATAATTAACTTTTTTGTGATTCACTCATTGCCCAAAAATGCGGGTATTAGAATAAATTTTCTCAAAAACGAGATACCAGGCATATTCTAGCAGATGTCCTCAACATATGGAATCCATCAGAAATCAAAAATATTGAGAATTTAATTAGCGACCGAAAGAGGGAATTAGTGAATAGAGTAGAATTAGTGACTAACCACGTTTGGCCGTTTCAGAATTCTTTATCAAGTAAAACACTAATAGAGGTTATATTATTTCATTCGAGTTAAGGATCAAATTATCCAGTACGTTTAAATGTAGAGCCCAATGTTTTAAACTATGATTTGCCGTTGTACGCGGAGATTTTGTATTTATAAAAATCAAGTCCAACTACTGGTAATAACTATGAGGATGCCACTGGAGCCTTCAGCAAAGTGCTTTGCGCTTGACCTTCACCGGCCTGGACATTACCGCGAGCTCGAGCCACCTGTTGCCGCCTAATTTAACTCGGGTCTTAGTCCAGCGTAACTGATCCCTCAGAACTTGCATTCGAGCACGGTCTGACGCAGATAAAATGTAATGGAAATAAAATGATAGATGTGTCAATATTGACTGGAAGGATAGACATAAAATTATTATCACCAGAATGAATATCACCTAAGGAAGTCACAATGAGACGAGGATGGCCATTAGGGATTGAATCGCTTGTCCGACGATTATTATTTAAAAATTGACTGTTCTTGAACACACTAGTTGGAAAGAATTATCAAGTTCCCAGCCCCGATACCTCTATCTAGATTGTGTATATGATAACAAAACAAGTTGTGGGTAATTTTTTTCCCTCTGACTCAGAAAATCGTCTATTGTGAACAAAAACCACCTGAATGTCGAATGTTATTTATAACCAGTCATCCTTCAAATCTAAGAGACGATGAGCAAAATAATGTGAAAAATCGGTGCTTCAAGAAAATCTCTCATCAGCGCACACTCTAATTTATAGATCCAATGACGATGACATGCATAGGAAGCCATCTCAATGTCAGCCCGCTGAAAATCTGAACATCGGACCATGAATTCGTATAATTTTGGTCAGGACAAAGAAATGACAACATACTATCAACCAAAATCGGGCAGGAAGCTCCAGAAAACAAAAGCATGAGGAAACCATGATTTTAAGAGGAGAATGCTCTCACCTGTTGCATCAAAAGGATCAAGACCTTCCTATCTTTATTAGTAATTAACATGAACATTATTAACCCAGAACCATCTTTCTTCCACAAAGATTTCCTCGTAGATTATTCGATTATGATGTTGAACCTCCATCCGATGGAATTTAATCAATTACATAAGAGACTAGTAATCAAACTCATAAAAGTCACCTACCAAAAAATTCAGTGAATAAGATTAACAAAATAATGTCATTGCACCCACATTTACGGAATGAAGTACTTTAATATCGTTCCCTTAACGAATACAGTATTCCTACTGAACAGAAAATCAACTAGTCAACAGGTGGGCGTCGACACAATATCGTTTCGTGGTCCTCTACCCACCTATTCACTTTCGCATTATTTAACCAAGATTGTGTAATTTGCTGTTGTTGATTCAGAATGTATTTATATTACTAAGTAACTACACTGTACTGTCACTTGGCCTCATGAGAAATAGAGCTATAACTATGCATGCAGAAACTGCAAAAAAGTGGCGCAACTTTGAGAAATAACTTCTTCCTTCAAAGACCCAGATATGAACAAGGAATCCAGAGGTATCCGTTGTTCGAGAAGCTATTATCAAAACAACAAATAAAGAGTCGGATTTTTTTTTTTTTTTTTTTTGCTCGTGCTCTATCAATACAAAGGTGACTCATTCATTTCATTGTTTCGGCAATCTCAGAGTTGTAATAAATTAAAACGGAAAAGCTTGAACGGGAAGCTTTTTCATGTCGCACGTGACTAGAAAAATTATCTCTCTGGCCAATCAACAATACAGTACCGGTACAGTATTCACTACAACTCTACTGATTGTGGAATAAGTAGGACATCGTAAGCATCATCCTTAAAGAATGAAAGATTGCCCTTCAGGAAAAGTTATTTTTTCTCTGCTCAAAATTCAAATTAAGTAATACTACCTGTTTTGAGCTCGAAATTCCACCTAGTTTTGTCCATAATCGGAAATGAAAAACTGTAAATTTGGCCTTTCACCCTGCAAAACGTCACCCAACCGGAATAATTGGGGATTCCTGATTATTGGAAAAACTAGGTGGAATATCAAGCTCAAAACTGGTGTGATTACATACAATTCATTTTTGAGTATATTAAAATTTAGATACTTTTGTTTGATATACTTTTTTTTAAATTGTTTCAGGAATCAAAATTTAAATTTTAATATAGACGTAGGACTTGCGCTCATTCTCGCTAGGACTATAACTTGGTGCCTACTGGTACTGAGGGAATAAAGGATCTTACGACACTCAGAACGGACCTTATTTTCGCGGCACTGCAAGTCACACTCACGGGACAAACGACACTTAGTGCGCAAGCGCCCGAGCTGTACTGAACCCGCGAGCGGGCGACCGAGAGGACGTGGGTGGGGCTGGAGAAGGACTCAGCGGCTGCAGAGGGACGGGAGGGTCATCCTCCGCCAACTCGGCCGCTCCGATGCACGAATCTTCTGGCTACCTTCTTCTAAACCCTAAATGAATTTATGATAGAAAACAATCGGCATCGGTGTACCACAAACCCAAAATCTGACAAGTGAGTAGGAAGTAGAGTAAATTTCGGATGGAACAGAACATCTCATGAATTTATGAGGTCAGGTCGCACGGTCCTAAAAAAACCTTCAAATAGTAGATAATTTCTGAATAACTAGCAATAACCTTTCAGTAAAAATTTAGAAGTTATGACTGATAGCATAAAACTAGTATCAATCGGCGATAACAAAAAAATACAATCAAATTTTACAAGGTTAGTTATTTTGGTTTATTATTTTCAATAATAAAAAAATTTGATGTTTTACGTTTCAAGGTACGTAGAATCCGAAAATTGAATACAAAATTTCCGTCTGCCCGCCGTACGCGGCACTTTTCTTAGCAACACTGGACCAAGGTGGTCCAAATTTGATATAATATATCAAATTATAGGCTCATATTATGGGCTCATATTATGGGCTCCATTGGGGTCTAGTTGTGCCGCGAAGCTTTTGGTTGATGTCAGTCACTTATAAGGGGTCAAAATTAAGGGTTGAAATTTTCTAGTGTCCTAGCTAAAAACTCTCGAAATAAAGGTACCGTTTTTACACCAATTATAAATAGTATTGAATTTTTAAAACTTTTTGAAACCACCCGGAGCTCTGCAGGACAAACCGTTCGCCCCCTACGAGTACTTAAGGGTTTTCCTTCGATAAAACAGAATCATGGTTCCCTTGGTAGTTATTCGCCAATGGTCGGATCTGGCCTTCCTGTACAAAGTGTTAGGAGGTGGGATGGACTCACCAGAGTCACTGGCCAGCATTCCGATACGAGTGCGCTCTTTTTGCAGTCGGCAGACAGATCAGTTTGATCCGACCATCAGCCGTACAGTAGCGCACCGCAACTCATTGCACCAACGGTCGCTAATTGCATTCAACCAGGTCTCGGCGATTAACTCGGAGTTAGGTATCTTCCATGACACATTTAGAACATTTAAAGGGAGATGCATCCGCGTGTTGAAGCAAATATGGACAGAGAAGCTAAGGAAGAAGTGAAAAGTTAGTAACAATACATATATCTGAAGTAGTTACCTTACTTGTTATCTTTTATTGTTATTTTAACCTGTAATTTTTGACCTGTGATATCAATGTAACTAGGCATATTGCCTGTATTTATATATCACTAATAAATAAACATTATTATTATTATTATTATTATCACGAGTGTGAATCACAAAAGAGGTCTAATCGCCGTTGAATTTTTAGCTAACCAAAACTCGATTGCTGTTCGTTTCTTCGAGTTGTATTCAGTTTTGCTCAGAAGGGTGATCTATACAGAAACTATTAAACCTTTGGGCAATGAATTGCAGCGTTTACTTGCATAATTCTGAAAAGTTCTAAACGTTTAAATCATATTATTTCCAAATTAATTTACTATCAACAGCCATTGTATCAGAAGTATCAGCACGTCAAAAAAAGGTGAAAATAATATTTTCGGCGCAAGTTGCTGTGTATGCATTCCTATTGTCTATAATATACAGGGTGTTACATTTCATAACGGTGACAGGCCAGAAATCAATTCTACAGCTCATTTCCAGCAAAAAATGCCACTGAGTAATTTTTAGGGCTTCGTTTTCGTCTTTTTTCTTATTTTCGACCTTATCTCAGTAAAACGTCAATGGCTCCCGAAATTTCCATGCAAATTTGAAACGAAAAATTGGACAAATATTGGAAATCTCAACTTTTTTCAAACGCTCATAGGTTCTATAATCCGACATGTAAACTTTTACTTGTGGGCCTAAAAGATGCGCCAAAATCTCAGCTTTCCAACGGTCTAGTCATTTCTATATTGGAAGTACGGCTTATGACAGAAATTTGTGTTTTAACGCGGAAAAATTAGAGTTTTTTTCAACGGAATCAGCGCTCCAGCTTAAGACGATCTGAGGGATTGGACGATGGGAAGGAGGTGGCAGAGTTGGTCAAAATCTTACTCGTGAAGATGAATACGATTTTTAATGACAAGAATGTTTCTATGATTAAAAATAAGATTAAATTTGTACTCACACATAAGAGTATGATTAAAATCATATCAATGTATGAATAAGAATAAATTCTTAATCACAGGAAAGTGTGATTAATTTATAATTAAACGCAGGTTCTTGTGATTTATCACAATTTTCCCATGATTACTCACGGATTTATATTATTAATCACGCTTTTCTGGGATTAATTAGGAATTTCTGTGATTAATCATACATTTTCAGAGATTAATCACCAATTTCAGTGATTAAACACGCGTTTTGTGTAACTAAGCACAAATTTCTTATGATCAAGAATTTAGTCTTATTCATACAGTTTTTGTATTTAAACTTACTCTTAAGAGTGAAAACGAATTAAATGTTATTCTTAATCATAGAAACACATTCAGAAACATATGGAAAATCGGGTTTTTTCCATCAAGGAGTTAGAAATTTACGCTCTTTCCAACGGTGTAATTAGATTTGAATTTGCATGAAAATTCGGGGAGTTATAGCCGTTTTACTGATTTAAGGTCAAACTCACGATGGAAAATCTTAAAAGTTGAATAACTCGAAAACGAAGCCTCTAAAAAATTACTAAGAGGCATTTTATGCTGGAAATGAATGCTCTAGAATGAATGCTCTCTTTATGCTCTAGAATCGATTTTTGGTCTGTGACGAAATGCAACACCCTGTATATGAGATCCACGATAATTCCTCCTATGGAAGCGAAATAATGAGTTTGTACGAATAGTATTGTAGGGAAACCCAGCTGTGAGGCTTCAGTGGTTCAAAGTGATACCCAATTCTAGGATGAATCAACAAAACCCACTACAAAAAAAAGAGAAAAAAAAGGAGTTGGGAGCATCAAACGGTTTGGGTTGAAGTCGCCAGGTTTCTTACAAGAGAGCTTTCAACCGTGGAGTCGGATGACCTTTCCGAACAGTCTGGAGCCGTTAAAGAAGACGGAGTTTAAAAAAATATATATATTGTATGGAGGTTTTACGTCGAGGTGCGCGGTGAAGACCATGAAGGACAATGACTTCTGCAACCGACAAGCAAGTTTGCGAGGAGACTAGCGGACTCATTTACGAGGTTAAAAGATAACTTTATCTGACGGGAACAGGTTGGAGGTATAGTCATTACAGTCGGGCTTCAAAGTAAGTGGGAGATGGCCACCTCACAAGATAAAAAAAGGGGGTTCCTCCTGCAGGACATCTTGGTAATGGTCGCATCGCTGGCACGTTATATTACATAGTGAACTCAACTTTTGTTTCTCGTCAAAATTACTTGGAGGAGTCTTCGGAAAAATCGATAAAACAACTACTGGAAGGAAAGCAACAAAAGCTAGGAAAATAAACATACTAATGCATTCCAGGGGACGTCTCTTTGGATGAGAAGTAGAACGGTAAATTCCAACCAGTAAACGATAAAAACTTTTTTTTATCACTTGTCAACCACATAAAACTTTATCATCCCATGTTATTCAGTTGGTATGTTAGGGAAGTACCATACATTTTCTACCATAATGAGAGCCCAAAACTGGACAATATTTTGAAATCCGAAATCGTGGATGGAGATTCAACCCCCCCCCCCCCCCCTTCCACCCATCAAACCAACTCAGATTAGGTGAGCATGAATACACAACTGGAAAAATTGTATTTTTTTCACCGAAATAGTATAATTTTGGGAATGATATTGTAAACCTGAATTCAATCTGAAAACTAAACCATGCGTTAACTAATTAAAATCGCCTTATAAGGACGAAAATAAAGATAAATAACCGAATTTTCGGCCAGCTTTAGATTCAAAAAAGTAAAAAAGTAAACAGCCATTTCAGGTTGGATTTTCGTCCGACTGCTGGTCGGTGCGTCATCAGCTTTCTTCCCCGTTGGGACGAGGGAGAAACTGCGGCCTCGACTTGCCCGAAAGTATGCTCCCGAAGCCGAGTCCCCGAAATCACGGCCCTGCAGCCGGTCCGAAGTCTCGTCTCCAGAGGAACATGCCGTAGCTCGCTCGGACACGGCGCCGCCGCCAGAATTAGATAAAAGTCCACATTGTGGGGTTGCGCGCAATTAAAATCATGGAGAGTAAAAAAGTTCTATATTAGTACCTACGTAGAACCCGAATTTGTAATTATAAATACGGGTTTCCCTTTGAAAGTGGGCAAAAATAGTTTATCATAAATATGATCATCGTTGGTCTTGATTTTTAGGTTGCGAAAAGACGCATGGGGGGAGGGGTGGATCCATGGAGCTGACACCTATACCTATCTACTCGCAGGATGTAGGCAATTTGATGATCCATCCAGGATACCTGGAAAAATATTTTCAATATTCGAAAATATTTGAATATTTTCAACAGATGAATGCCCGAGTGTCTGAAGTCCAAATCAGCTCAGTGCAAAACACTATCGCAGGAAGTCGTGACGAAGAAAGAGAGAAAACTCGTTAAAACGAGACAGGGCCACGATGAAATACCAAACCCTGAAGTGGAACTGTAACACGAGACGCTGGCATTACTTGTAGCGAGGCGTGGACTGTAAACCACAAAACGCATTGTCGTAAAGTTTAGCCATTCTCTTACCTTGGTGGGAATAAAATTCAAGATTCCCATCACCTCAAGGGAGACGTGGGTACCTACTACGGAGTAAAGAGGGTCGTTCTCCGAAAAAAATGAGATCTTTGAATTCATTATGAGTGACCAGTAAAATCCGGCTAAAAGGGTACCTACCTAGAGAGTTGATAGCTACGCTGTAAAACAGCAAAATACTACAACAATTGTTGGTCATTGTATCTTGGTAGAATGGCGTAGCTTACGCTTTTGAAAAAGTTAGGATGGTGAGGGGGGTTTATGGCATGTGTGGAACCTTTCACAGAAGACTGGAGGGGGGAATTTACGGGAACTGCGTTTCACCACATGGAGGGCTCAGCCCCTAGACCGTTATGGGCTTTTTCCCCCGCCATGGTGTGGGTTTTCTAGAGAAGAAAACAGGAATGCAATCAGTTGAAGTGAAAAGAAGGAAATATTGGAGGAGCTCGAAGGAATTTAGATAGGGTACTAACGGGGAGGATACAAGTGGGATGGGTTTTGAGCGTACTTCCCGAGACTTTTTACCCGGCAATCCCAGAAGGATGGAAGTTTCGGGTACTTGTCTTGTGAGAATCTGAATGCGAGCTACATGCAAATATGAGGCAAAATGGGAAATTTCAGGAAGACAGTGAGAAAGAACATAGTTTTAGAGTGGCTTCCATATTATAGGTAATTTCTTGGAGGAACCCAGACGTGGAATGTTTTAGTAATAGAAGTCAGACCTTTGAATATGATCTTTACAATGAAGTTACATCGTACGTAGTCTCGACGGTTTGTGGTCTCTTGTGTGTTGTCTCGCAGGATAGCTTTCACCTGTAGCCTATTACCCACAGCCTGTTACCTATACAGAAAGAGAGAAAGATACGGCCAAACTTCAGAGGTCGATTCTACAAGGTATTTCCAGCAAAAAAATGTGTCTTAGCAATTATCTTTTAACTCCTTGTTTTTTCAAGTTTTTTTTTTATTTAAAGATTTTTTTCGTATGTTGAATCTTGTCTCATTAAAATGACAATAGCTCCCTTATTTTTCGTGGAAATTAAAATCTGATTACACGGTGTAATCAGATTTTAATTTCCACGAAAAATAAGGGTAATTTACACCGTTAAAAATAGTATTAAATTTACCATAAGATGATCTGAACACACTGTTTGAGATGATACTCAACTTACGCTGTGAATCGGGAAACTTAAGAAAAGTAAGACGGAATTGAACCTATTAAGACAAATGATTTTATTGAATGATTGATGAATGTTACCTACCTACTTTGGAGCTCCGAAAGATGAAATAAATGAATGAAACATGAGAATAATGTAATATATCGTTGCGCAGTGGAAGACTTGAAATGAGAAAGAATATGATATGAACCTTGGTCCAACCTTGGTGGAGGATGGTGGCGGTGATGAAGACGGCTCTGGTCCTTTAGGTAGGTAGGTGCTGGTAGTCCAGTCTCAGCAGATATGGGAATAGGTAGTTACTGCGTAAGCTCACAGCAAACTCCAGGCAGGGTACCCTGAACTGAAGACCTCGAACACTACAATTTGCGTGGTATATATGATGAGTAGGTACGGCAATTTGTACGGTTGATGGTAGACGGTTGCTCCTAGGAGACTCGATTGTTACTGACGCGACTGGTACTTTGCAATTTCCGAATTTTTTTTTGACGAACTTGTCAAGAGATTTTCTTCCATTTCCTGTAGAGGAAATTCGATGCGATTTTCAGCAAAAACATCCTCAAAATCTCAGCAGAATATGTTAAGGTCGAACTTAGGGGAGAAATTTGTGTTTGAACGCGAAAAAACGTGGCTTTTTTTTTCAATGAAATCGATGGTTTGATAGGAGGATTCCGGGGTCCCCTCCGCAGCCGCTCCTACCACCCTCTATTGAATCCAGAATCCTACCGTCAAAACGTCGATTTCGTTGAGAAATAATCCACGTTTTTTCGCTTTCAAACACAGATTTCTCCCCCAAATTCGGTTGTAAAATATTTTTTGATTTTGAGAAGGTTTTTGCTGAAAACCGCATCGATTTTCTTCTACAGGAAATGGGTAAAAATCTTTTGAGAAATTCGTCAGAAAACTCGAAAATTGCAAAGTTAAGTTTGGACTAGAAAAAATCTAACTAGGTGCGAGGTTAAAATGTTTGTTGTAGGTCATCTAATTGGAAATTAATGCTCTTTCCAGCGGTGTAATCAGATTTGAATTTCCGCGAAAAATAAGGGAGTCATTTTAGTGAGACAAGGTTCAACATACGAAAAAAATCTTTAAATTGAAAAAAATAAGGGGTTAAAAGAAATTGCTAAAAGACATTTTTTTGTTGGAAATACCTTGTAGAATTGACCACTGAAGTTTGGCCGTATCTTTCTCGGACACCCTGTATACACCATAAAGTAAACAATTTTCTGTGAATTTCGGATGGGCTATTGTATGTATACTATTCAGGACATTCATAAACTATCTTTTTTTTCATAAACATAACTATTCATAAAGTATACTATTCAGGAGTTTCATAAACTCCTTAGGCAATGAACGGGTAAAATTTGTTTTCCATTGAAGATAATATTGATCTTGATTGAAAAAGTATCCATCAAAATCAGCCAAGATGTTGAAAAAATGAACACTACTGCGCACATCGTACATTGTTTTTAAACAATTTGACAACTTAGTTGTCAACTACATTCAGCGACATACTGTATTTACATGTAACAATTTTAGCGATGATCGGTTGATCATTTGAGAATCAATCCAAACCCACATAACAAACCATTTCCCAGACAAAACACAAAGATCGTTTCTGCCTGACATCAGGATGCTTCATTTCAAAGGGTTAATACAAATCAATTCAATCAAATAAAATACAAAATCGCCAGCCAACCGTTCAGAAGTTGGGGAAGGTCTCTTCGCACAACTTTCTCAGTAGCCTATTCCCTTCCAAATTTGGTTAATATCAGTTGATTCGTTTCACTATGATCCGGAAAGACAAATTTGAATTTTCTCGAGTGGGAGATTGTCATTGATCAGCACACGGCAAAGTTCATCATCTGAAATTGTGTCATTTTGTGGTAGGTTGTACATAATGTAATCATAACATATTTGAGTGAACAAAAAACATTCAACTCATAAACCAATCAAACAGAATGAAAAACTAGTGAAATCTCAGATCAGCAGATGGTTTTGAGGAACTCAATCAAACACCCACCTAATACGAAAATAGTTTACTGATTTCTGATAGCTAAGGCAATTGTAGAGATTCATGAAAACATTGGAATAGATACAATATTTAGACAACCTATGGACAGAAAAGGAGTAGAACCGTATTCGTTGTTGATTTCCAGGTCTTCTGGAATTCGCAGTGGGTTGATCATGTAGGCGAACCTGTGTCATTTGATTCACAGGCCCCATTGCTTTGCCAGCCCATTATTCCATTTTGTAACCCCCAACATTGCACTAAAAACCGATTAAGGGAAGCCGCTGCGTAGCGGTCCACCGACGGCAATAAAGTACTCCACTTATCTTTCTAATTTTGCATTCGTTTACTGTTTATAGCTATTTGCCGCTATTATGAAGCATTCCTATTACATCAAAGATCTCAAGTTTGAAATTTGCAGGAATAATTTTGGAGTGGATTGGATCTCGGGCACCGCACAAGTTCTCAACAACTACAAACCTCCTGACTTCGAAACGGCCATCAATGAAATGCACAGGTAGGTAATTGTTCATAAAAGAACTACTTCTGATATATTATTGGTTGAATCGATGAGAAAACGCTTAATGATTTATTTGCAAAATACCTATGGAGTCTTACAAGAAAAGCAAAGATTACTACTATTTATCTTTGGACGATTTCCAAGTCTACCATTCAATCAGTTGATGTCAAGAGGCTAACTAGGTATAGGTACACATGTCAATAAAATAAAAGCTATCCCATAGGACTGCGCCAGACATTTTAATGGAAACCTGAATAACTTGATTGAACATTAGTTGAACGGCTTTGATGATTTGAGTAGCACTGATACCAATTATTCCAAAACTGGATAGCCAATAGATCCTTAAAATGACTCACTCAAGACGATACATTGGCTAATGTTAAGTAAGTAACGGTAAGCATCGTTGTGTAAGTTACATTGAATTTATTCATAATAATTATTATTAATATCGTAGACCGTGTTATAGATGTATACAACTGACAGAACCAGTTACTAGTAAATTGTGACAACGGCTTGTTGATAAACATAACTCGTATTTCTTGCTACGAAATAGAGAGAGATCGCTAATGAACGAACCATCAAAGATGTCGCCGAGAGTTATGATGAATTCATAAAGAAAGGACATGAACATATCAATAAATGAATTGCTGGTATTTAAAAACTGGGAATAAATTATTTTTTTCAAACGCAGTAATAACTTGAAGACTGTACGGCAACGTCTGAAAAAAGGGGGCAATGATACGGGGGAATTAAAAAAGTTTACTCGGGGATTTATGTAAATGAGTTTTTAAACAATTTTCCCTCGAGAGAAAATAAATCTTTCAAGAGAGGAGGAGTGCCGCTTTTATAAGGTCGGTACCTACATATAAGTTTAAGTGCTCATCTAGCTTTCCCCTCTTCAGAAATATCGAGGTTTTTAGCATCGTAGACTAGAATAAGGGTTTTAATTTTTTTGTGTGTATGGGAAAACTTGAGACAAGCACCTGGGGTTTAGGGGTTTAGTGGTCGTGACGGGAGACCACTTGGCTCAGCTACCGCGGTAATGGTGGACATCAAGTGTGATACGACCCCAATAATATTTTATGAGGTGGCAAACTAAGCTATACTTGGAAAATTTAACTCGTATGAACTAAAATTCAGAAATTGCAGTAGCTGAGATCAACTGAGTGGGACAAGGACTGAGGGTAAAACTTGGCTTCTAATGGTGATTAAATATTGTAGTAGGTTCGAGGCGAAACTGGCTTCATTTTGACGTTTAAAACAATTTGTTCCTTCAACGCCCCGCAACCCACTCAGAGCCACTTTCTGAGAGGGCTTTTCCACTTCACTTGACGTCCCGTAGCTTTTTACGAGATAATAAAGAGGGAATGGAGAATTCGCCATTTCTTCATTCCTCGTTAAAACTGGAATTGTCTGTGAATTTTACTTACTGATGAAGAGGGTGCACCGCCAAGAATCTTCAAGTGACTTACCTGAAATCAAAATTAGGTTGATTAGAATGACTTGAGAAGGCAGAAATGCGAATACATGACATTTATGACGCAACAGGAGTATGGAATGCAGAGAGTGAGATCCGCATCATAGTATGAGCTGAATATTATGCCGGGTAATGTCCAATTAGATGAACTCAATTAATTAAGCGACATTACTGCGAACAGCCTGCATATACAAGGAGTTATCAGTGGAACTAATACTCCCATTCAAGACAGTATCACAATTTTGTACAATCTCTAAAAGCGTATTACTGGGATCATCCAAGAAACCTGAGAGAATATTTGTGAGCGACATAAGTAGCGAGAAGGGTAGTAAAACTAAAAATAACTGTTTCATAATTTATGTTTCACTCATTTGACAACGATGAACAAACCATCGGAGTACTCTTCATCCATCCGACAAGGACACGAACTAGAAATGTCATGCCAAGTTAGAGATATACAGAACCAAACTGCAACCTAATGATGGTGGCTGTTTATACGTGGATTTTGTACCTAAGGAACCGTGGAGAATTATGGACTAGGATTGATTCTACTCATAGGTTGTTGTTTCAGAGAAAACAGCAATCTTTAAGGTTCCTTTAATTTCCGGATTCTTTAATTTCCGCTCTCGAAGAGATTTGAGCCTCAAATGGAGACCCAGAAAGATATTTCCCATACATAGTGGTTACCTTTTCACCCAGGTCCCATTTACTCAGGCTTCGCTATACACGAAGAAAGTAAGTATTGATAGTTTGTGATAAAGTACATTCTATTCGCATTACAAAAGATGTAAAACTATGGCATTCTGACAAGAGCGGATTGCTAACAGTGTCGAAAGAATAATTCATGACTTATCGCCCAGCGTCAGGATACCCAGAACCCAGTAAGGCGACAGGCAGGTGGACGGAGATAGAAATTTCCAACACTCGTCAACCTACTCAACGATTGCCCGCTGTTCCAAGTCCCACCAGTTGTGACTGACGCAACGGTTTATTTGTCCCAACCCGCAGTTTCAAAGGCATTAAAATTCATCGAGGCGTTTCATCCCACCAGATGAGCGATCAGTTGAGACAATGGGGATCTTTCTTCGAAAAGTCGTCACACCTACCTGTATAATTCCAAACCATCGTTTTTCGGAAGGACTGACGAGGAGGGTTGGGTGAACTCAGGAACGCTTCTAAATTATCTTCATGGATAAGAGTATACCGGGATAAAAAGTTCGTTCTAGTTTTCATTTGAGATGGTGGTAAAGGAAATGTTGCTCGCTAAATGCTTTGAAAGTTGGTTCAAACCGATTCTGAATAGGAATTCGAAATACTATACGCGAAGCTCAAAAATGAATCGTGACAAATGTTACAGGATTCCTCAAACACAGGATTTTGCCCATTTTAATTAATTTTCCAATCATGTATCTGCTTTTCGAATTACAGAGTCAAAAGAATACGGCTTTGTAATAAACAATAACTTGGACGTAGGTTCTCAGGATGTTGCATCATCGACATGTCTATGATGTAGAATAGAGCGTATAACAGTAGATACTAGATACCATAGCTAGATATAGCTTGGAACACACAACAGAGTTTTGTCTAACGTATCAAAACGTCTCAGATATCTCCGAGAGTCACGTATGAAATATTGTATCAAGTTACACGTATCCAACATTATAGTGTATTGATTGCCTGTATATGGAAACTTGAGGGATACGGTAAAGAAAGCTGAAGAGAATTCTGTCGTGAGATGACCCGCCACCAGAATGTGAAGATAGGAGATCACGGGGTCCTTCATACGTGTATTTACAAAACTCAATTCCCCGCGAATCTTAGACAAACTGACCTTGTTCAACTTCTAAAGATGATGTATAAAACAACAAGATATTGAAAAAGTGCTCAGATTCACACAACAGATGTCCATTGAAACGTCTCACAAGAAATATCATCTAAAAACCAGAGCCAAATATTCAATATTTCAATGGAAATTCATAACCACAAAAAACGTCGGATAAAATCTCGGTTCAGTGATCACTATCTTTTGAAAGGTAGATTCAGAATGTGCCAGTATCTTCTTCAGGACTAAGAAACTGCAGTTGGAGGAAGAAACCCTACATCAATACGGTTACGGTAATTTTGAATGAAAAGGGTCCTGGATTACGAAGTTTACGGTTCATCTAAGACAGAATCGCACTGTTGAATGGGCTCTTGGCAGAGCGTGGCGTCTTCCATCCTAAATAACTACTTAGGAACTCATCGGTGACGAGTCTTTCACAAAGTCTTTCTCTCCAGTCAACTTTTCGGTCGGTTAACCGATTAGAGGAGGTCGTCCTCTTATAGCAGAAGTATTGTGCTTTTACTACTAACCAGCTACGAGGATTTCAGAGCTAAAAGCGCATCGTAGAATACGACGACAACCGCAGTTGTGAAAAGAGGACTCCCCTTCTCCCAACGTCACAATGAAAACTCCAGAAAACAAGTTCTTTTGCCGTTTTGGTGTCCTTTCGTAGAGAACAGAGTGGGATGGAGGGTGAATTAAAACTTTCGGAAGGTCTCGGGTCGTTGAAAAGGCGTCAGTTGGGAACTCAAGTGTCCGACGGAGTTGAAGCTCCTGTTTGTTTGTGGAGAAACGCTCCCGGGTTTGAGCCTTTTGTTTTATTGAGCGTCTTCGAGAAGGAGACTATTAAAAGGAGATAATCCGCGATCGCATTCATGGAAAGAGAGTTTTGCGAAGGACTTGAATAGAGAAGTACTCTCGGCACGCTCCGTTAAATATTAGTATGAAAGAACAAGAATTAGGCATGAAGCTGTGGATTATAACATCTCCGAAGAGATAAACTTGAATATTGACAACCAGA
>CM019178.2:4787157-4826692 GCA_009739505.2 Apolygus lucorum | reverse complement strand
AAACCATTGTGTAGAGGGAAGCTTGGTACAAGTGGAATTCATTACAAAAAAACTACTTGGGAGCTTGATGTGGTATAACGTGTTTCAGTGTGTAGAATCATGGCAAGTTCGGAAATGTTACAAAATGAACAATGTTATTGACTGGGAATTGAGTACATCGCTCCTTTCTACCTTAAAAAGTCACTAGTTCACCATAATTTCTTGGTTTATGAACTCATTGTATTCTGATCGATCTGTCACTTTCCTGAGAAGGCAAATAACATTATCTGAAACATTTTACAACATTCAGTAGTTCAATGTTCTCGTGCGTAAACATACTCGTACCTATCGACATTTACAGCAATACTAGGTATGAATAAATATGTAGAGACGAGTAGCTACTTCTGACAATGAGCAGTTCAGGAATCAAAAAATACCTAAATGTTTATACCCAAAATACTTGAATTTAATGTGATGTGCGTATTTTATCATTTGGCAGTTGAGGCAGGAATAAAGAAATTAGCTTATTTATCAATTTATTATTCAAGCAGAAGGATCTTCTCCTTATCAACTGATTAACACTTAATCCCCGCATCAATTAACTGAGACATTGTGGAAACTAATCACAATCGACCGCAGTTCGAAATGTCGAAGAAGGATGAACGGGGGATCTATCTACTCAATAATGCATGAATCTCTTGGATACGTTGGGCCTCCCAGAAGCTGGCACCGTGAAATCGAATTTAGGGTCTTCGGATCCTAAACAGCGAGAAGTTTGCATGAGAAGAAATCAAGTTCGAAGGACATTCTTCAATTTTCTGAAAATAAATTTTTGTTCTAGTCGTTGGTCAGGAGAGAATGAGAGAGAGAGAGAGAGCTTCAGGCAATCAGACATGGCAGTGTGGCAAAAACACTCTCTCCTGGACTGAGATCAGAGACTATTAACCCATCACTTGAAAACCTACTCCGTGGTTATCACAAGTCTTCCCTTTGATAGAACATCGGGGAGAGATAGATCTGCTGTTATTGCCTACCCTCACGCGAGCACCATGCTCTTCCCAGCACGCCATTACAAATCGAGAAAAGACGACGGGCCTCGTGTTGCGAACCTTCGGTTCAGGCAATAAATTTCCCGCTAGAACCACCCGCACCGCTTCGACTTATATATTATTTCAACAACCTAGAAATGACTGTTGGCTGTTTATGAAATAGAATTACGTTGAAACAACAAGGCGTGACTGTGGATCACGTACTAAAAATCTGTTATCTACCATCTGTGGCCAAAAAAAGTGTTGTGAAGTTTCTTGGTAGGTGTTTTTATTATTGAGATATTCATTAGAATGTTGAATTATTGTTTAAAACGGCTATTCTAACTGCCGACTTCGTGTATCAAGTTTTTTCACAATATCGTCTCCAATACTCCATCATCACATTCTTTTCTAATTTTGAGTAATTCCTACCATCTGACTTCGAATTCACTGCTCCGTCGCCCTATTTTATCGGTAGTTATTACAATGGTCATTGTAGGCTTAGAGAAAATACACAGCAGAAATCATCCTGGCAAACAGCGCATGTCAGTCAATTCAATAAGTTTTTGAGTTGCTTCAAGTTTCCCAAAAAAATAATTTATCCGTCGTTTGGTCGTTTTTGGTCATCTCAAATTTAGAAATTATCAAATACAACTAGCTTTTAGACTCTCAAGAACAAGTGTTTAAAGAAGGTATGCGTTCTTGAATTATTATCTTCTGATAAGTTTAGAAAATGTAGCTTTTATCTCCCAATTTTATTTACAAATCAAGGCATATAATATATGCCTAATATATTATTTGGACTGAGCACGAAATTCCCTACTGCACAACTATTTCCTCTCATGTAGATGACTATTCTGTAGGAAGCGTAGGTGCTGGTCCTTTGTGATTTTATTTACAAATGGTTAGTATCGAAAAATATAAACTTTAATATAAATAAGTTTTTGTAGCTAAAATAAATACTCTGTGCTCTACCTTTTTAATGATGGAAAATGTATTTTGTGATGAAGCCGTATTGATTCTGCGATCCCTTCGTCCAGGAATCGGCACGTGTACTAACAGCCTTCGTATTGTTCTTCTTCAAACTCTCTTCGTGTCCCGAACAACGTCATTAGGAGGCCATAGTGAATCACCTCCAGTCTCACCATAGCTGGAGCACGGACAGAACACGGGGGTTTGCAAGTTGGTGGAGCCCTGATGGAATTAGAGTTGGTCTGGAGCTAAACTGTTGTGGTTAATCCACGAGGACCCTGGAAGTTACCGTCCTATAGCCTTCCCCTACTGTTCCTGAGGGTGGTAAGAGGCGGGAACTTGAGGGTAACTGCTGTTACTGTTTCTAGAAGCTTCATCAAGGGCTTTAAGTGCCTCCGCTGAGGGGTCGTGGGGAGAGTACTGCAAAAGCGCACAAGATAAGGGAAGAGGCGGGATCTGGGAGCTTCGTATCATAAAGTTCCTTTGCGAACTCCATGCCCCGTTGGATTATTCCGCGGTTCATTAGTCCTCTTCTGTCAAAGGCCGCGCACCTTCAAGAGAGTTTCACCAGTACCTTAATCATCACCGTGACGCTCGTAAGTAGTTTAGAAGACAACATTAGCCTTGCAATGCATCAATAAAAACTCAATGATCCATTCACAATTCTCAACCATCCAAGGAAAAACAACGAGATTTGAACTTTCATACTAGATTTCTATCTGCCTAATATACCAGCTTTTGATTGCTTTCTCTCCTCTCACTACTAAATTATAATATGTTTTCTCGTCTTTTAATGAATCATCAGCTAGCATTCTCTTTTTACTCTTCCATGGCATACAATTGTAATTTTATTATCAATGATTTACTTTCGCAATTGTCGTTGGTTTATTTCTCGTTCGAACGAATACATGTAATTTATGAGGTGGTGATTTACATGTGATTTATGATTCCTACTCCAGTTATAGATTATAGTTGGTGAGTGTTATGAAACCAAATTCCCTTGTAATTGTAATGAAGTTTCAGCGATTTTGGACTAAAAAGAGATATTTCTTTAGTGGCAGCGGTTTGGCTACGGTCGTTGGGGCGTCGTTGTTTGGCGGTGGACTTTGGAACGATCTCTGCGGGGATCGTGGGTTCAAGGCTCATCGCCGGCAGTGTGCGTTTTTCGGCGGCCCGGGCTCTCATCCCCCTTCCCCCCTCGTCGCAACCCAGGGCGTTGAGGCAATGGGAAGCCATGAGTGAAATTATCAGAACAAATTCTGATCTTCCCTTAGGAAGACAGCTGATGAAGTCCGCGACGCCAGGAATAGCAGTCGGACGAAATTCCAACCTGGAAAGGTTGTTTACTTTACATTAAATATTTCTTTAGCTTCAAACGTCCTGAATCAATCATCCAGTCATTCTCTCTCAAGACTTCGAATTGAAATATTTGTCAAGGAGCTCGTTTCAAAAGTTAGATCAAGTACCTACGAGTATGAGGACGCGATTGTTGAAATTTTTATTTTGTTCATTTTATAAAGGTTGATTGGTAGTTAACATTTTTTTCAGGAATCTATCGTAATCAAATCATCAACTTGCTGTTGAATCAATTGATGTCCTTCCCTCTGTTCCTGATGTTTGTTTGTTAGGCCGTGGAACGTGTTGGAGATGTTGTTTCAGAAACAAAACACGGTCACGTGTATCGCTCAAAAATTTCAATGATCTGGAAAAAATTCTCGTGCTCTATCTCTCAACGCATATTATCCCGATATGGACACGTCCTTCCCGCGCGACTTTTCAAAAGAACAATTGGAGTGTGACAAAATGCTCGAGTTCACGCAACCCTGATCTCGTAAATGATCGAATAAATATCCAACCTTCCTCAGTTCCAGAAAACTATTATCTTCACTTTTCAAAGTTGGAGAAAAGAAATTTCTCCCAATTCGAAATTTCCACTCGCCTTTAACGTTTTGGGTCCTCCTGAACAATTTTGGTTCCATGTCTATCTGTCCTAAAATTCTTGTAACCGGCAAGACTATTCGAAATCATTGTCTTGTTTCGAAGAAATTTTTAGGAATTGTGCGGATTGGTATCCTCAATTGAGAGCATCGCCCGCGGACTGATAGTAGCCACAGAGCATTCGCAAACATGAATTCCCTCGTAGCAGCCATAATTCCTAAATGTTTCATCCGATTTTTATGAAAATTTCAGAAATTATGTTGGTTGGCATGTGAATGGTCCCTATGAGGTTAGTGCAACGTATTTAGGGATTGATGTTTTGAAATTAGCTACAATACATCTGATCATCTGTGCAATCTGGTTATGGGTACGAGGAAGCTATATGCCACACCCACGTTTTTAACCTTAATTCGGCATGGTATCACTAGTTTCACCGAAAACATCTCTGGAACTCTATAAATAACCCAAAGTCTCACCGGAGTAACCAAAATTGAATTGCAATTTTTAATTTAATGGACAACTGTGAATTTTTTGTGACGTATTGAAAGTCTGAAAATAGATATGACAAAAAGTCCAGAGAAATAGACGAATAAATTATCAACATTTTCATCATAACGCCATCTTGTGAATTTCTATAACTTACAAAAATGGTTAAAAAATTCTGCTCTGTCTATTAATTTTCAAATTGCAACTTAAATCTAGCTAATCTGGTGACACCTTGGAACAGCTGAAGAATTCTTAAAATGTTTTCGGTGACACCAGTGACAATTAGCAATTAGGTTAAGTAATTTTCATGAACCTAAATGTTGCCCACTCTCGATCGCACCCTCACGAATTGCACACGCTTGTAACTGTATTCTTAACATCTACCTAACATGAATCTGGAACATTGTAATAAATATGTTCCCATCATTGTCTTATGAAAACACACTCAAATACCGTACCATCATGTAACCAATACCATGTGCTTTACCTAAATCATTATGTATTTTAGACACATAAATAAATTAGGAAGAATGTTTTAGTGAGTAATCGGACGATATTTTCTTTGAAAATAATATAAGTACAATAAATAGGACCGTATCACCAGCTGCGAAAAAGATACGAGTAAGAAAAGTTACTAAATTCACATGAATTATACACTTTCGTACATTCAACATTGTTTACCATAAATTTTGGTGAAGCTTCTAATTTTTTTTTCTAATGCTCCTCTCATCTGTAATAAGTTGATTTAAGTCGCGCTTATTCTGATTTGAACCATTAAATTCAAAACTTTTTGTTTTCATGTTGTATTTATTTAAACTAAGTCAGTCAACTGCAAGTACTTATATGTTTTACGTCAAAGTGAACAATTAGTAGACAATAAAACTGATTTTGTTCATAAATTGTAATTAACAACAGTTAATTGTATAGTTTATTTTTTTTTCAATAGTTTGAGCATAGAGGACGATTTTTTTTCTTAATTTGGGGAGTGTTTGTGATTAATTCTCATTTCTCCGCGCTCAACACAATTTATCACATCATTCAATCCGATTCGAGAGGGTTTTTCATACGATTTTCATGCATATCAATTCCCGCATTTTGATTACGAAAGAAAGGTATCCAAGAATATTTAAAATTAATACTCGCTTCTGTTTCTGTAGGTTTATTTCAAGGCTTGTTCATAGTTCGGTAATAACATTGATGTAGAGTTATATATTGACACATACTTTCTGATGGAGGAAGACAATTTCTGAATAATGGAGAATCACTTTCGAATAAATTTGTACAATACCTACATGAAATTCTCCACTAACCGCTTCCTTGTAAATAAATGTGTTCTTAGCGAACCGATACTTGGTTTAGTTGTGATGTGATAAAACAGTTAGAATGTCTCCTCGGGGATTTCATGTTCCCGCTCACCTTGCAAGAATTTTCCAGATCATAAAGTTCCAACAGGTTGGTTCAGCTTGTTAAAAACTCGCGTCTATTATTATAAATTTCCGCCAACACCCCAGTAAGCATCGTGTCCAAGGACACCTCGTCTTCTTTATGACTGACTTCTTATTACTTACATATTGTGAACTCATGGAGTGTGGATGGAGAGAACTAATAATAAGGGCATTGATATTCCCAGTCGTATTTTTGACAAGAATTGCTTTACATATTATAATTGTGATCACAGTCTCAAATGAAGGTAAATCTACAAAACTCGTCGTTGATCAACCCATATTAAATATGGAAATTTTCCATGATTGAATATGGAAATTTTCCATGATGTTAAATATGGAAATTTTCCATGATTGAATATGGAAATTTTCCATGATGTTAAATATGGAAATTTTCCATGATTGAATTACGTGTGTTAAACAACGATTCATCCTCCTACCATCTGTAGGCAAAGTAGATAAAATGCATCGATGAGCGAATAAGATTTGGTGATAGCACGCTGCGACTTTTGAGATGAAAGCTTCGAACACATGAATAAAGTTTCACATTTTTGATCAGTTATTCGTGTGCTGATAGACGATCTAGCTATAATAAGTCGCTTTTTGACTTTCACAATGTATCATCATAAATTTTATTATTTGTAAACAGTTTTAATATCTACAGCAACCGTAAAATATCATTCCTCCCTTAATATTTTCCTACAAATATTGACATCGACATTTTTTTAATAATCTATTTATTATTACAACTGTATACAATACATCTAGTAATTTCTCTTCAATATGTATTAAACGCAGTTCTGTGGTGATATGGAAATGCAATTAATTTCCCGTAGCTTGTTCTTATGTTTTGTCGAGTTATGTTGTTTTATTCTGGTGGTGTTCTGAATGTATCTTTTTATGAATCGTGGTCTCTTCGGTGTCCTCTTGTTCTTGAAAATCTTCGTACCTGTAGGAAAAATTTATCATGTTCCGAGTGTTAACCACTTTTACAATTACATCTTTGTTTTTTTATGTCCCATACTCGTATTTTTCTTCACATTTGATGGCTGTGAACGATCCTTCTTTAGATCCATTGACGCCTTCATTTCCTAAGAAAACATGGCTGCATTGACTGATGTCTGTGTACGAATTCTGATAGTCTTTTACACATTTTTTTGGAACTGGTTTCCAAAGAAAAACAGGATTTTTGGAATAACTTAGGTACATAATTGGTTCCTCAGTGTCTCGATCGCTGCTATGAATACGCAATAAATTTTCCAATAATTCTCCCATCAGCTTGTTATTCAATAGGGTGTGCGCCTGGGTAGGAAAAACTGTTTATTGTTATTTTTAATCTAAGGTAGACCTCATTCTGAGAATTTTGGTACCAACCGCGACCTTCTAGCCTGTGTAAATCTTTTCCTATAATTTTTTAAAGTTTCGACCGTTTATGACGTCACAGTGGTCTAGGGGGTCCTGCCCAGGAGAGAGGGGCGCGTGACGTCATAAACCCTCGAAACTTTGAATAATCATAGGAACAGATCTACTCACGCTAGAAGGTCGCGGTTGGTGCTAAAATTCTCAGGATGTAGTCTACTTTCGATTAAAAATCTCAAAAAAATCAAGGCGCACCCCCCATTATGTACCTTATATTTGCTCCCCATAACTTAGCCATTGCATGGGGAAGTTCTTATTGAAATTGTTTCCTTGATGTTAACTATTTGTGATGACGTCCCGAAACGTCTAATCTATAACCCTAGATGTTGTCGTTAATAATGTCCTTTTTGCTCCTTAAATCCTCAAATTAGTAAGTTTCCAGGTGAACTTTTGATGTGATTATAGGTGAGCTCCTTTGTAACATCGTTGTTCTTCTGTCCCAGTTATTATTAGTGAAGCTATTACATTCAGTTCGGTGACTGTTAGCTATGAGAATAAGCTGCTGTGAGAGCGATGGAAAGAGAAACAGGGTCGCATACCAACCTCAAGTCGCAGATAAGCCGGCGGGTGTTCCGTAGCAGGGCGGGACCAAGCTATTAGTACGGCACTTTATTATCATTACATCATCATCAGCTTTCAACAAGAACATTACATGACCGATTTACATCCATTATCGTTTAACAGCGTCAACCTTCTTATCCGAATGTCAAAGTCTTGATGAGCCGGTGATATCTTCCGAGTTACTAGAAGTCATTCTTGAACTAGTTCTATTAGAAAACAATAGTTTATTGGAATTACTGGGTAGGTATGACTTATTCTTCTCAGATTAGTCACCACTAATAATTTATATCTCAACTCCGATATCCCACCACAACTTCGATTCCTCACTTCGTTATGGGGTGGAAATTGATATTCCAACAGCTTGAAATTGGATGGTCTGTGAATGAGTTAAAACTATAGTATGTATTATAAGTTATAGGCAATTACATTCAACACAGCATACATCTACAGGTACACTCGTGCATTACAGATCCAAAAACGCTGCAAATTATGACATAATAGTTTATCATTTTACTGTATTGACCACCCTTCTGTATAGAACTCGACTATCTAATAACAATGACGTCGGTACCCGAGAACTATGGATGCCTCCATTACCAAATTTGGTAAGGATTGACAAAACACTATTCAATGAAACAAACCTTTTCTAACCAGCTAACTATATTCCAAGAATGTGATGAGCTGAAATTTGAACGGAGATTATGACTATTTCAGTGAACGGTATTTTATGATTCACACAAGTGTTTCTGATTTACTTTAAATTCAACCTTTGAATCTTCATAGGGTGTGAACGGGTTGTCATACAGAGCTCTCATAATTATTTGCCATACAGGGTGGTCTCATAATTCTAAAAGTTCAATTCTATTTTAAATTGGTGGAAGAACACTTTATATCGAGAGTTTTTCAGCTAGGGCGGTTTGAAAATTACAACTCCTCGTGGCAAACCTAGATCCCAAATGGAGCCCACATACCGAAATAATCAAAATCCGTCGATGGTAACTAAGGAAAATGTCGTGCTACATTATTGATAATAATAAATCGAAATCGATGAATTATTCTAACTTAGTTAAAGTTATTACTTGTGAAAGACTTACAATTATCACTGTCTACGATACGGTTTTGTCTCACTAAATAGTTTATGGTTTAAGTTACTATTGTTCGCAGTTCCAGAAAAATTATAATAATAATGTCTCCGAATAATAAACACTTGGTAATTTGAGATAATTGAAAACTTTCGAAAGGAATTAAGTTATCTGAAGTTTTGAGGGAATTAAAAAATCATGCGAGGAGGTTATACGTGTGAATCTCTCGAGGACCAGAACTTTATAGGTTACGTTGGTCCTTGGGAGTACCAGTGTAGTATAATATGGAATGTTATTAATTTATTCTTTTGAATACATTTTTTAATTTTAAAAATTAATTATATTGTTAGAGATGACATTACTAAAATGACATTGACCTTTATTTTTTGAACTCTACGTTGGTAAGTTCCTACTTCCCATTCTAAGATTTTCTTATGTTCTTCTTTCCTTCAAGGGGAATTCTTTTTAGGCATTAATGTCTTAATCCTTTGTTAGATATATCGAAAAATACTTCATGATTACGTGTTTTATATTTCTAGGTGCATTCCTAATTTACTGACGTTATTTTTTACTTTGATTAGATGTTGTCAGAACACTTTTGAAATCGCTTTTCATGCAATCCATCAGCTTCCTAAAACCGAGTTTCATTAAACTTTGAGAGGGAAATTCTATTTTGTCATGACGTTCGAAATCCTAAAAGCTCGAAAGCTATGCATTAAAACGTCATGCGTAATAGATTTATTTCTCCTTCGTCCCTCCGACTCGAACCAACCTTTCGTGTGTCGCTAAGTAGCTTTTCCCTTGAATACCGATCCCTTCCCGATGCTGTGACGTGACTCTTCGGGTAAAGTAGATGTTCTTCGACATTTACCGCAAACCAGGAATGACAAATAGCCCTCCCTCCTCATTGTTGGATCTGAGAATGATGCCTTCGGTAGGTCCTATAAATTCAAAAGGAAGTTCTTAGTCGAATTTTTCAACGATTTATGAGTCAGTTGTAACCAAGCAAAATCCCTGTGGTGTTAATGGGACTGTAACAGTTGTTGTGCCTTTTGAACTGTAGATCTTTCAAAATCATTGATTACACAGCACATCAGTACATGGTTTCGGTAAATTAATAATAGTTTTGGTACTGATTGCATGAAGATTGTCCTGAAAATAACTGTGCTAATGATACAGTTTAATAAATAACTGATCGATTGTATGCGATATGAAGAATCTTAGTAGATAAGTGACTCTAAGACCATCATGTAATGATACAGTGATCGCTGAAGAAAAAGCAGAATTGTTTGGAGATCATCTTATTGAAACGTTCACTTCTTTAGACAGGCAAAATACTGAAGAGTACCCATCAATACTAGAGACATTCGAAGTTACTAGATGTATTATTCAGTTGTAAAAAAACCATATAAAAATTAAATAACTGATGAAGAGTACCAAATAATATTTAGTACTCTTTGTAAAGAAGACCTACTGTTTTGGTTGCAGCAAGTGTCCAACTCTACTTGATATAAGATGAGATCAATATGAAAAGTAAACTCGAAGGACCACCTCAGTATGAGGAAAAGAGATAGATAAGTAATGTATGTGGTGCTGGGTGCTCAGATGAAACACAAGATTGAATTGATGAAACATCAACTAATAAATAATTTATTCAATAAATATAGCAAAGATAGAAGGGAAATCAGTGCTCAAGTGGTTCAGGTGGGTGGTAGGTAGGTACTTATTTCTATCTGTCCCTAAGTGGCCACTAGAAATAATACAGATTGTTGACTGGAAGGAGCTACTTTGATGACTATAAGAAGTTACTATGAAGATGAGACCATTTACATATTTATGACTACGATTCTTATCTGTATGATGAAGTAGTCCATGTGGTGGTTTCCCAGAGGTCCAACTCCAAGACAACTCCAGTGGTCCAGTGGTAACTCCAGTGGTCCAGTGGCAACTCCAGTGGTCTATTGGTAACTCCAGTGGTCCAGTGGCAACTCCAGTGGTCTATTGGTAACTCCAGTGGTCTATTGGTAACTCCAGTGGTCCAGTGGCAACTCCAGTGATGTATGTTGCAATAGATGTCCAGTAGGTAGTTGGTAGGAAAAATATCTGGTAACCTCACAGAGGTGCTCCAACCAAGATATAAGGATGAAGCCAAAAAAAATGCAATGGCACACCAGTTTCTGTGGTTTGAAGACACTACACAAAAAACTGAGCAAGATAGGACCGTTTTATGAAGTGGATGGAGCAGAGAACCAGTGATAAACTTGGAAAACTAATTTTTTCTTGGAAGCATGGCCACACTTTCAGGAACAGAACAGAACATGAATGATGGCAAGATGTCTGCCACAACTGCTCTTTCAGAAGGCTCTCAGGGTTGATTAGAGGCTGGCAGGTGGAATCTGGTGATGAATTGGCGAGAAGGTCTTGTACATTGATGCAGAAAAATTACCTTATAATATTTAACTATATAATAAATTACTATAAAAATATAACAATAAGTAAATGCCTAGAAACCCATGCAGAAAAAAATACATGGATATTATACATGGATGTAATTATGTATTCATCCACTCGATGACATCCATAATGCGGCAGAAGGAAGTTATCTCAAACGTGGTAAACCTACTCCATGGCGATAAGAGATAAGACTCAACCTTTTGTTTTTATTGTAAATAGAAAATGATGAAGCTATGGAACAAAGAGGAGGAAAATGGGTAGCAGTGAGTTTTTTGTGATGTTTAGTGCGGAAAACGTGAAATTGGTAGATGGATTGGAGTAAAAGTGAGTGAATTATTGTATGGCCAGGTTGGGAATGATAAGTAAGTTCGAACATACTCCCCCCCAATGTACAACCGCAGACATGCATATGTAGCGTTATGAATGGATGGAGTCCAAATGCAAGGGCACAAGCTTCACGGCAGGTCGCTTGAAGGTACTTTGTGCTGTCTTCAAGGTTACAACACGGACAACGCCGTCTGTCCCTGGATGGACTTCCAAGATCCTTGCGAGCGGCCAACATGTCGGAGAGGTGTTATCTTCTCGCAGAAGCACAAGATCGCCAATCTTCAAGTTAGGAGTCTTCTTGTCCCACTTCTGGCGGACTTGAAGGGCGCTGAGGTACTCATCAGTCCATCGGGACCAGAAATGCTGGATGCGCTGGCGGATAAGTTGCCACCGATTTAAACGGTTCTCAGGAACATCTGTAAGATCCAGTTCCGGGAGAGCAGTGATAGATTGTCCTATCAAGAAGTGTGCAGGAGTCAGCGGCTCTGCATCCTCAGGACTGTTGGAAATAGGCTGCAGCGGACGTGAGTTCAAGATTCCCTCTACTTTGGTGAATATGGTGTTAAGTTCTGGTAAACTATACGGATGGTTACCGAACGATTTGTATAAGAGGTCCTTCACTGATCGAACTGACACTTCCCAGCCACCTCCGAAATGTGGTGATGATGGTGGATTAAAGGTCCATTGAACACCTAAGTGAGCAGTGTGGAAAATGAGTGAAGACGTATTGCCTTTGTCGTTGAACCACTCAGCAACCTCCTTGATGTATCTGGCAGTACCTCGGAAGTTGGTCCCTCCGTCTGATACCATTTCCTTGGGCAGACCTCTTCTGTTAACGAAACGGTCGAAAGCATCTAGGAAGCCTTCAACTGATAACGAGGTTGCCACTTCCAAATGGAGAGCTCTGGAGGACAGACACAGGAAGAGACAGAGATATGCCTTGCGAAAGTTTGATCTTCTTCCTGATGTTTCGCGGTACAGAAAGGGACCTGCAAAGTCTACACCTGACACCAAGAATGGTCTAACCCCGGCAAAACGGGATGCTGGTAAGTTGCCCATGAAAGGCATTACATTAGATTTTGAGAATCTGGTACATGTCAAACATTTAGACTTCAGATGCTTTACAAGGTTCTTAGCCTTGGGAATCCAATACTGTTGTCTTATGCTGGACAACAGAGCAGATGGTCCACCATGGTGGTTGAGATGATGGTGATGGTTGACAATGAGGTTGGTATTTTTTTTTTTTTTTTTTTATAGAGGAGGAAACCGTTTATTGGTTGACAGCGGGAGAGGGATGTTTGTCTCACCGCCCTTTATGTGGGGGTCCGGCCGCTATAAGCAACTGGTTACCCACTAAAAACTCCTCTGTTCGTCTGGACTGCCCCGGGACTACAGTTGATGCATTACTTCGGGACAGCCCCTTTTTCAGCCCGGCTGTTGCTGGGCTTCCTCTTCGTGAGGCCTAATGTCTTTAGGCTCCTCCTTGGCTTCGATAGGGGATGGGGCGTTTATGATGTTAGGCCTTCCCAATCCCTATTTCTTTCCTTCTCTTTGAGAACTGCGATGACGTAGGTATTGATGGCATCCCAGTTCTCCTTTGTCTCCATCATCTTATTAACGATGGTCTCTGGCTGAAGTTCACCGACTTCGTCAATCAGGCTACTCCGCATTCTCTCCCATCTAGGACACTGGAAGAATGTGTGGTACACATCGTCTTCCTCGATCTCCAGGCCTTCTGCGACTCCATCTTGATCCTGTTGCTCGTCGTCTGTGATGCGGTCACGCTGCTGCTGGCAGTACAGACACCGCGAATCCGTGGTCCGCCCAATCTTTTTCAGGAAGGACCGAAAATAACCGTGCCCGGTAAGGAATTGTGTAAGATAATAATTCACTTCCCCGTGCACTCTCTCTGTCCATTCCTTGACACCATGAATCAGCCTTGCAGTCCATCGTCCTCGACTCTCAGACCTCCACCTATTTTGCCACCTCCTCATGGTCTCTTCTCGTTCTTCCTTCTTAACCACCATTGGCGCATTCTCCGCTTTCCTCAGGTGGATCCTCCTGCGCTCGTCTGCCAGTAGGTCAATTGGTGTGACCCCGGCAACAACCTGCACTGCAGGGGCTGAAACCGTCCTGTAGCCGCTGCATATCCTTAGTGCACCACGTCGCTGCACCGATTCAATACGCGTCCTGTATTTTTGAAACTTCAGAGCGTCTGCCCATACTTCAGCACCGTACAACAAGATGGCATCGGTTGTTCTCATGAGCAGCCTGCGTTTGGAGGAGGATGGGCCACCCATGTTAGCCATAAGACGGCCCAGCCTCCCCACCACTGCAGCCGCCCTATCAGCTGCCTTACATATGTGCGCCCAGAAGCTCAGTTTCACATCCAGCATGACACCCAGATACCTTATTACGTCAGACGTGATAATGCTCTGGCCGTCGACAAGCATCTGGATATTTCTGTCTATTCTCTTCCGGGTTAGAAGGACAATCTCCGTTTTTTGAATAGCCAGTGACAGGGATCGGGATCCCATCCATTCCAGTATTCTTCTCATGGTCTGATTCAGCTTGAGCTGCAAGGCTTCGGTGGTTCGAGCCTTCATAACCGCCACTATATCATCAGCGTACCCCACAAGGAAGACGTCTTCTGGCATTTCTATGTGAAGGATCCCATCATAGCTGACATTCCAGAGGTCTGGCCCTAGGACTGAGCCTTGGGCAGCTCCCGAGGTGACTCGTTTCCTCCTCGTTCCTTCCACAGTGTCGTACTCCAACCACCGATCTGTCAGGTAGTCCTGAAGGACCCGGTAAAGATACCCTGGGATGCTAAAGTCCCTGAGAGCCGCCAGGATGTCACTCCATTTTGCCGAATTGAAGGCGTTCTTTACATCTAGAGTAACTGCCATGCAGATGTCTCTGCTCCGGTGGTTACCCGTCTGCGTAGCCTGGGCTGCAGAGACCACCTCACAGACTGCATCGACAGTTGATCTTCCCGCTGTGAAACCATACTGCTTCGGGGACAAGCCCCCAGCCTCTGCGATCGCAGCCAGCGTTCTGAGCCTCACCATCTTCTCATACAACTTCCCTGCAGTGTCCAGCATACACAGAGGTCTGTGTGCTGACGCAGTGTTGGGATCACCTTTCCCTTTTCCAATGAGGACTAGTCTTGCAATTTTCCACTGACTCGGGAAGATGCCCTCCTTCAAACATGCGTTATACATGTCCAACAATATTTCTGGCTGTTCATCGACAACAATCTTCAGTATCTCTACAGGGATCCTATCTGGACCTGGAGCCTTTTTGTTGCGCATAGATTTTGCTGCACACAGCACCTCGTTTTTAGTGAAGAGAGGGATCTCACCGGTGACCTCGACCGGTGGACGGTCTTCAACCTCGTGTTCAGGGAACAATTCCCCCACAATTCTGTCCTTCACTTCCGGTGCCATTGTCGAGGTTAAGTCCATCCCCCTGAGTTTCTTCAGCACAATCTTATACCCAAGTCCCCAGGGGTCGTTCTCGACCTCATCACACAGATCCTTCCATTTCTGGGCTTTACTTTTGGCAATAACCACTTTTAGTGCGTGTCTTGCTGCCCTGTACTGCTCGGTCTTTTGCTGGAAATCATAATAGTCCCCTCGGCCTGGCTCTTTGAGCTAGTCTCCGGAGTCGAAAACAGTTCTTCCTCAGGTCAGCAATCTCCTGGTTCCACCAATAAACAGGGCGACGATCCCGCATGGCTTTCCTCTTTGGCATAGAGCACTCGCATGCCTTGGTTAGCAGGCCCATTGTAGCTGTTACCAGCATCGTAGCAATGGGTCCACCCACAATGCGGTGTTTAATGCCCTCGAGGGTGCCTCTACTCATATGGATCATAGTACGGAACAGATCCTTATCCAGCCGCTCCACATTCCAGCGCGGAGGGGGGGCCTCTCCCAGACTGGGCACGTACTCACCTATCTCAAACTCAATGTACTGATGGTCGCTGGCGGAGTAATCCTCCAGTACCTTCCACCTGCTAAGTTTTGCTGCGAGGCTATCGGAGGCCATAGTAATGTCGGGTATGGTCCCTCTACATCCAGCTCTTCGAAAGGTTGGCACGTCTCCTTGGTTCATGATGGTCAACCCCAATCTTGACGCCATTTCCATCACTCTGTTCCCTCTGCTGTCTGGGCTCGGCTCCCCCCACTCCAGTGCTTTTGCATTGAAGTCACCCGCAACTAGTACCTCTCCTCTGGTGTTGCGCACCTCATCTTCGATAGCACCTAGTTTTTCCTCGAAGTTGGCGATTGGATCATTGGGGGTCAGATAGCAACTGAAGTAGGTCACGCCCTTACTCCTGATCCAGACTTAACCCACCCCAGCCCCCCTCGCCTCCACCGGGACAGACGAGCGATTTGCCACCCAAATGGCAGAAGTGCCTGATGAGTCGGCAAACCAGTCATCCCCCCTATCCTCGTAGTTGTACTGTTCGCTAATCAACATAACATCTGCCTTTCTTTCCACGACGATTTGCTCCTTGAGGGAGCTAGCCGTTCGACTCCGGTGGAGGTTGATCTGAAGGAACTTCATATCCTTCCTCTCATCCTCCTCTCTAGGGCCCTCCGAAAGCCAGTACAACCTTTTTTGCCAGCCTCGTGGCTATCAGCGACGCCCAGCTCTTTGCACAAGGGACATGCAGCATCATTCGTGCACTCAGCTCTCTTGTGCCCTGTCTCGCCACATTTTAGACAGATTGTCGCCCGATTCGGGCCCTTACAATCTCTGGCCAGATGCCCATAATCCATGCATCTAAAGCATCGGGGTACATCCACCCTTCTTCGGATTCGGCAGTTTACCCATCCAATTTGGATCTTCCCTACCTTGACCAGCTTCTCCGCATCCCCTCCCGCAAGGGAGACAATGGCCAGGATCTGCTGTCTGCCATTTGGGGCAGTCAGGTTCACCGTAAGGTCCTCGCGAGGTCCTCCAAGCTTCCTCTCGATCCCAGCCCTTACCTCGTCAGCTGGGGTAAGGGAATCAATATCACGGATTTCGAGGGACGCCCGTGGCTTGAGGTCTTTCACCAGCCCCCCACCCACGGCATCCTCTACGGACTTTCTGAAGCTTTCTGTGATGCCGCAAGATGGTTCCATCTCCAGCATCACGTCTCCTCCCATTGTTTTTCGAATGGCTCTAATCTCCGTATTAGTGTCCGCTGGTTTCACACTCAGCTTCAGTTTTCGAAGCACCTCGGCATATGGAAGCGTCTCAGACACCTTAATAACTAGGGCCTGTGGTCTCTTCCTCCGTTTTTTCCTGTTGATGGTGTCCGCCTGCTTCCTCCTTTTGTTCCGTTCTGTTCGCTGTTTCGCTTCTTCTTCCCTCTTATTCCTCTCTGCTTCCTTTTTTCGTTTCTCTGCCTCCGCTTGTTTCTGGATTCTCTTCAGTCTATCCGCCTCTCTCTCTGCCTCCCGGGCAGCTTTCCTCTGGGCCTCCTTGCTTAGGTCCTTCTTGTCCTTTCGGAACCTCAACTTATGTGGCGCGTTTAAGCTGTCAGAGTCAGTTACTGTTTGGCTTGAGCCTTCACTGTCAGTCTCCATCTCCTCCTCTTCTGATTTATTGATTAATTTATCTTCTTTCCCCAGTTTCGATTCTTCCACCCTGGAGCAGCCAGGTATTGTGTCCCTGAACGTTGCACCTGGGAAGGCTGTAATGTCAGTGAGTTCACCCTCACTTTCTCTGCTGGCTCTGCTATCTGGTGCCTCTGAATGGAGCCTCTTTCGGATTAAATCCTTCCCCTCCTTCTCAGGTGACCATCTTGTAGATTGCTCCACCTCAGTCTTCAGGATTTCCATAAGTGGACCTTTCTTCTTCAAGTTTGCACTAAGGACATCATGCAACTCCACAAGTAGTACGAGTCCATCTTTAATGGTCATACTGACAGTCTTCTGCTGCTTTGTTGTAGCCAACATCCTCTGAATCTCCTTTCTCATGTTGGCAAGACTCTCTCGGTTCACCTCTTCTAGAAGCAGTATTTCCTTCCAGCTGCTATATTGGGACACATCTACTACTCCACTATTCATTTCAAGATTTTGATTAGACATCACATTGGGTTTTTATCCCACCACCCCAAACCGGCTCACCTACCCAGGGGGTTCCTGGGCAGGCTATGCTCATCCCTAGATGATACTCAATAGGGTGGGCTCAAGGCTCTTACTGGTCGAAGATTTTCAGAAACTCCCACGGCTCCGACACCGTGGGCACCGGTAAGGGGCGCTGCCAAGCGGGGGCCCCGCAGGATGGTTGGCGGCACTTCCTGGGGAAGAAGCCCCGTTACCCACCTGGGCGACAGCTCGAGTTATCAGTACAATTCACAATCCAAGAAGTCAAAAGGCATCCATATCGTGATAACTGGGATCCCCATCTCCAGCCATCGTGGTTGGGACTCGACACAATTTTTCAACCGTTCCAACTTAAACTGGGAGGCCGGTTGTACAAACCCAACCGACCAAAGGTTAGAACCCGACGGGGCAAAGAGCCTACGTCATGGACGGGAGGAACTCCCCGTCATGAGCCCCACTAAGGGTGGTCACGTACCCTCGTCCTCAGTGAGTACCCAATTAGCCCTGGGTGAAGGGGAAGGTGCAACGCAGACTGATCAACTAACAGGTTGTACAAACCCAACTGACCAAAGGTCAGAACCCGACGGGGCAAAGAGCCTACGTCTTGGACGGAGGAACTCCCCGTCATGAGCCCCACTAAGGGTGGTCACGTACCCTCGTCCTCAGTGAGTACCCAATTAGCCCTGGGTGAAGGGGAAGATGCAACGCACATCGATCAACTAACACTTTGTACAAACCCAACTGACCAAAGGTCAGGACCCGACGGGGCAAAGAGCCTACGTCTTGGACGGGAGGAACTCCCCGTCATGAGCCCCACTAAGGGTGGTCACGTACCCTCGTCCTCAGTGAGTACCCAATTAGCCCTGGGTGAAGGGGAAGATGCAACGCACATCGATCAACTAACACTTTGTACAAACCCAACTGACCAAAGGTCAGGACCCAACGGGGCAAAGAGCCTACGTCTTGGACGGGAGGAACTCCCCGTCATGAGCCCCACTAAGGATGGTCAAGTACCCTCGTCCTCAATGAGTACCCAATTAGCCCTGGGTAAAGGGGAAGACGCAACATGGA
Organism: Apolygus lucorum; assembly: GCA_009739505.2. NCBI lineage: Eukaryota > Metazoa > Arthropoda > Insecta > Hemiptera > Miridae > Apolygus > Apolygus lucorum. Next base: position 4,807,829 of record CM019178.2, on the reverse strand, counting down.
CCGAACAACCAACAGGGGAGGGACTGGGCCTTGGATGAGTGCACTACGTGCATCGCATTGGATGTTGGTGTGCAGGACTTCGATGCATACCCCCATTAATTACGTAATCGAACTGAGCAGAAAAAACAACAACGAGGTGGCTCAGTCACGTCAAATCCTAACCCTGGTTCCCCACCCTAGTCGTGCCTCAATGGTGGGGCCCTGTAGGAGGGAGAAACTGGCAGGATTATCCAAGATGGTTTCAGTGCGACAATCCACAAAGATCCCGATGCAACCGAATGTCAGCGAGGCCAGGGCACTCAAGCAGAACATGGTCTGCCAGCTTCAAGGCCCCACAGACACACGGCAGGTGCTCAACCAATGCCAACTCAGAAAGCTTTCCAGCAAATTCACCATACCCAACCAGGAACTGGGTGACTTCATGGGTCAGGCATATCCATTTCCTCTCAGTTCTCGACCTGACATCAGGGAAAAATCTGTGTGGGAGCCTGCCTTTGGGGGCATTGTCCCACTCAAACTGCCATATGTCTATCAGTGCGTTGTTCAAGTCCCATCTAGTTAGTCCTATGATCGTGGGATCAAGGTCACCTGTGGGCCCTAGATCCTCGTAAATTCTGGGGATACAGAAGTTGGTACGTTTAGTCAGTCTACAGCCAAGTCTGAGCTCCTCCCTGACGATGCGTGCGCCATCACAGTTGTGTTGGACTATTCTCATAGTGGTCCAACCGCACGCATCTCACGTCTCCACACTTTCATGTAGACTGGGCAGTCCAGTCCGCAGGGAGAATGGTTGATTTGCTTCAACCCCTGCGATTTACAGTTGTGGCATACTTTGATTCCATTCCCAGCTGTGCAGGCTTTAGCTTCGTGGCTACCAGCGCAGGTTGAACACACCGTCTGTCCCCTGCATTTGGACTCAGGATGTCCAAAGCCGAGGCACTTGCGACATTGGGTAATGTCAATAAAGTCGGAGATCGTGCACACGTCAAAACCAATAAAGATGAAAGTGCGCTTAAGTAGTTCATCCCTGACCCTAGATGTCACCCGGGTAACCCAGATAACATCATCGAGTTCACGCTTCCCCTTCCGGAAAGATGGGATAAACTCTTCCTTCCACTCACTCAGGTCTTTGAACAATTCCCTAACCCATGGGTTTTGTTCAAAAGCCATTCTAGCTACGTCTTCCTGAGGAATGGTTCTGTCTACCCGGTGGATACGCACCATTAAAGAGCGAGTGCGGGGTCTATCCTCACGTAGTTCGAAGTTATGACTGCGTAACTCCCGGGTTAGCTTCTCTTTCTGATCCTCTGATGTCACAGTGACTTTGAGCTTGTCCACACCTAGCAGGACCACTCCCTTCACGCTAAGCCCAAGCCTCCCAGGATCCACTACTGCACGCATCTCTCTGCGCAGAGATTTTGGGGACATTAGGGCGTCACGGTAGGAGTGGTCGCTCTCCAGCTCTGATCCAAGAGGGATTTCATTTGGCCTGGGGTTAGAAATCACCAATGTCGGTAACTTTGGGATGCTTGCCCTGCGTTTATTGTTTGTCAAAATGTTTTCGTATTCGATCTTTAAATTTTCTGTCGTTTTTTGGCTTTCTTCGTAAGTTTCTTGGTCCTTGGGTTAGGGGCCTCGGCGGCCGTTGTGACCAGTCTAGGACTGGCACCGCCACCACCAAGCCCCCCGCCGTTAGTACGTCTTTTTCGCGTAACTGGAGTCCAGAGAGCGTCGGAATCTCCATCTGTATCGACATCAGTTTCGGGACGTTTACGTTTAGAATCAGTATCAGTGTCAGTCTTGTCACTGGCAAACTTTGTCTTTCCTGTCTTGTCCTTACTAGTTTTGGGAGTATTCTGCTTAAGTAAGCTTCGTGCCCCCAAAGCAGCGGTATTCTCAGCAACTTCCTTTTGTTTGTAGTTGAGGACATCTATCTTCCTCCCTAAGTTCGTAATGTCTTCACGCACAACCTTTTCGAGCTTGCCCTGAACTTTATCTGTTTTGTCGACTACATTGTCAACTTTAGTCGACAGTGCGTCGAACTTTGCGAGCAGGGCTTGCTCTAGACGAACCAAGCCCAAGGCAATCACCTTGGAGCTTTCGTCCTCCACTTCAGTATGCAATGGTCCACCGTCAAACCTACCCACAATTCTGTCTATTTGATCCATTGAGCTGGAAATCCTCGTTATACCAGAGGAGATCTTCCTATGGAATGCCAGTTCATTGACTAGATCTGAGTAGCCTCTGAGAAGGGGGTCAATGACCTTCCTCTTCAGATTGTCAATCAGGCTACCTACTTTTGCTGCAGGGCCTATATCAATGTTCTTTGGGGTGCTAGCCCAGAGTTCCCAAGCCCCCAGCTCAGTCTCCAGTTCACTAGCCAAGTCGTCCACATCAAGTATAGCAGCTTTGGAGAGGGATTTGACCTTCTTGGCCTTGGGTCTCGGGTTGGGTGTGCTGGCTCTCGGAATTGCTCCTGACGCCCCACCACTGGCTGATTTAGATCCCGGAGACCCTTTGTCACCCTCCACAAAGTCCATTAATGCCTGTTCGTGAGCCTCCTTGGAACTGAGCGTGGTCAGAGGGAACACGCTTTGTGCCCCTCTAGCCTTCGCCCAACGTTCTACTTTGTCGGAGTGGTCCCCAAGTTGCATTATATACTCAGGGACCCGTTCTGTCGTACTTTGTTCAGCATTGCAAAACAAGGGGTTGGTTTTACTCCCGACGATCTGGCCCGTCCTTCTCATAAAGTCCCACTCATGGAACTCTCGAAGGCGGTCCTTCACTTCATCGAAGCTATTCAACCCATAATTATGCATTAACTCGTTAATTTCTGTCTCATAATCCGTCTTGTTGGCCAATTGGTCTTCATGTGTATCAGAATGGTCATCAGTAATGCCTGACCAGTCCCCGACAGGGGGAACATTGCCATTGTTGTCCTCCCAGTCAAGCGTCCTAGTCAAGTCCAGCTCCTCCATATCCCCTCCTCCCGGGGCCCTCTTAGCCCCACATACCTCAGAATATGAGGAAGTAGCAGCAGGGACACTCCGGGAAGGGGGGGCAGTCTTATCTTTGTCCGTCATGTCGTCGAGGCTCCTCTCCACTGCTCTAGGGCAAGGGCACAGAAGCGTCCTCTTCTCCTTGGGGTAGGTCCTACCCCAGAAGTCACCCGTGAAAACGTCGGCCACTGGGTCGGACCTTGGCCACGACGCCTTGTACCCCGGAGGGCAGTTAATCGAGCTGTGGACCATGTCCCTCTTGGCAGCAAAAGGGACATGGCCAGATGGTCCGTCAGTAACAACAAGGCTTGGAATCTTACCTCCGCTCTTTAATTTGTTGCTGGTAGGTGAGACATATCTACCAGCGTCTACTGAAGGGACTGGCCCCTCATGTACACGAGAGGTGGATGCGCCCCGGGGAGTGCTGGACGCCCCGGAGGTTCTCCTTCTCTCGCACTCATCATGGTATGTACTTATGCTCCGGAGGGACTCAGCCCTCCTTGTCTCTTGCTCGATCCTACTGGCCTCAGCCTCAGCAGTGAAGCGTGCAGCCTCCCTCATATCCATGTTCGTTCTATTGGTTCTATCGTTATTGGACATGTTAAGGGCGTTAGAGCTGCGTTTGTTCAGTCTAGAGGGGTACAGAAGGCTCCCAGAGATGGGGAGAGTGACGGATTCTGCTAAGTATTTGGCACTCAACCCTACTGCACCAATGGCAGCTGTGTAGGTACCGTTTACAAGAGCTTCTGCTGCAAAACTACCAATAGCCTTCCTATCAGCCCTTCTGATGTCTGTCTGTTTGTTAGCTGTCTTGTACGCCCAGTCGTGTTCACACGCTATCTGGTCAGTGTAATTAATGGGAGTTCCGTTCGGGAGTGGGTTCAAGGGCCCTAGATACTTATAGCCAGGCCAGGTGAGACCCCTTCTGTTTATGTCAAAAACTGAGAAGAATGTGTCCCCAACACCACTATTCATCAACAACTGGTCCGATTATCGATAAGAACTGTCAACTTTCGGTCGGTAGAGGGTATAACCAAACGTTCCCTGTAGGAATCAAGATCCCAAGTACAGTGGTTCACTAGATGCTTAATCAAGCACAAACCCCAAACAGAGCAAGAACCAGATCACCCAACAAGCACCCGACAAGTGATCCCCACCAAGGAAGATTAGACAGGCCGAAAATCACAAGAAATCAATCAGGAGGGTGAAAATACTTATCAAGCACAATCAAGTCCCTATGTAGATGACCAATCGAACAACTACCCAACTCAACAGATCTGTTCGAATTTGTACACAGTGACTGTTAAAGGTCGATAGTGTGAATCCAACAAGGGCTTGTATGCTTAATTAAGCACACCAAGTCCTAAAAAGGCTAAAGTATGTAACAGGTACCAGCAGAATAGGTACCTATGAGGATAATTAACTGAAAAAGTGAATAAGCGGTTTTTGAATTATTAAGAGGGACCCAGAGGTAGTAATGAGGAAAATCTCGAGGTTTTGTTTACAATAACAAGTAAACAAATTCGAGATCCAGGCCTCAACAAGGAAAAATAAAAAGAATTCAATCTTCCCTGTTCTCCCACTCTAGGACTTGTAGGCTTAATAAGTCTTATACAAGTCAAGACTCATAAGCCAAAGTGTACTAATGAGATGGTATGCAACAAGAGCTTTCAGTCAACACCAAGAACCAATACAATAACAACAATAGGAAGACTTTTAGAGAGATAAGCCCCTTGAACCTCAGACAGCCAATAAACTTGGCAACAAAGTAGCTGACAGTGTGAAAGAACAAAAGAAGTATCCCTCTGACAAGTTTCAATCAAAAATTCAAACAAGAACCCAGTCAAAACAGCAAATCAAGCAAGAGCTTACCAGGAGTAGGTGTTGCCTCTCTGAGAGTTCAGTCCGGTCTCCATGAGGTTGGTATAGTTTGACCTTGCTGGTAGAAGTATAGGGTGCCGATGGTCAGGGGAGATTGGTGCATTAGCGAGACGTCCTCCAACACGAATGATTCCTTCAGGATCAAGAAATACATTAAGTCTACGTAGCTCCAAGGGCAAAAGGTTAAAGGAAGCTTCAGTGAAGACTGCAGGAAAGTAGAAATGTTGTAAAATACGTATATAATGGTGATTTGCTTGACGGAACTCCGACGAAGAGACAACTCCAATTGTGCGATGTGCCTTGAGGCGCTTGGGGATGCGACAGTTATTGATGAATCGGTTGATGTAAGCAATAATGCGAACAAAGCGAGTAAATGATGAGTGTCGACCAGCATAATCAACAAACTCCTGGCTAGCTGTTACCGACACAAGCACCAATGTTGTCCGCCTGAGCTCAGGAACCTCCAATCCAGATACATCAATGGAAATGGGCCAGTCACTGATGGGTTGCTGACACCACGAGGGACCTGACCACCAAAGCAGGTGGTGCTTGAGTGCAGATGGCAGGATACCTCTGGAACCAACATCAGCAGGATTCTCACTACCCCTTATATGATGCCACCATTCAGGTTGAGTCACTGCATGAACCTGCTGTACCCGATTGGAAACAAAGGTTTGAAGAAGATGCGGAAGAGTTTTGAGCCAAGAGAGCACAATGGTTGAGTCTGTGAAGCAGAAGATCCTCTCAATGTTAAGGTATCTTCTCAAATGGTCCAAAGATTGAAGTAGTTGCGCAAGAAGGACAGCTCCACACAGCTCCAGACGCGGAATAGTGATGGTCTTCAACGGTGCCAGTCGGGTTTTAGCCTTTAGGAGAGTAAGAGAGACTTCTGTACCCTGCGTTGACCTCAAGTAGATGACGGCGCAAAAGCCACTCTCCGATGCATCAGAAAAGCAGAGAAGTTGATAGTCAGTATCAGTTTTTGGGAGTGCACGAGGTATAAGGATTGATGACAGGTGTGGAAGGGCTTCAGTAAACCGCGTCCACAAAAAGCGGATGTCTGGAGAAACCTCCTCGTCCCAACCAACCTGTAACTGCCAGGTTCCTTGGAGAATACATTTTGCATAGAAGATAGCTGGAGACAGGAAACCTAGTGGATCAAAGAGTCTAGCAATGGTAGAGAGTATGGTACGCTTTGTAAAGCCTGTTGGTGGAACAGAAACCTCATATGAGAAACAGTCTGAATTTGGATCCCATCTCATTCCGAGTATTTTTGTGACAGCAGCTTCGTCAGCACAAAGATCAACAGGAGTAGCAGATGGCTCCCCAGCATTCAAGAGAGGTGGGTAATTGGAGCTCCATTTGCTAAGTTCAAAACCTCCTTTTGATAAGAGGTTTGTAAGGTCATCCCGTAGTTGCAAAAGTTGTTCTGGAGAATCAGATCCTGCCACAATGTCATCGACATATGTGTTGTGGACCAGGGTATCAGCAGCATCAGGATATTGCTCACGGTAATTATTTGCATGCTGGTGAAGGACACGCTGTGCCAGGTATGGAGAACACCGAAGTCCATAGGTGACAGTGTTCAGAGAGTAATACCGCACAGACTCACTATGATCAGAACGCCACGCTATCTGCTGGTAGCATCGATCAGCAGGATCCACCAAAATCTGTCGGAACATTTTGACGATATCGCAGCTGAAGACATATGTGTGTTTGCGAAAGTTGGACAGAATGACACTAATGTCTGTCTGCAACTTTGGACCAGGAAGCAAGTGGTCGTTCAAACTCCCAGTAGGAGTGCTGCAGCTGCCATCAAAGACAACTCGCAATTTGCGACTGTCACCATTGACTTTATAGATAGGGTGATGTGGAATGATGTAAGCTGGAGCAACAGAGGATAGGCTCATGTGTCCAAGCTGCTCATACTCAGACATGAATGCAGAATAATCCTCATGAAGCAAACGATCTTTGGACAAACGTGATTCCAAAGAGTACAAGCGATTTGAAGATTGCCGGTAATTCGGCTCAATGTTGGGTGGATAAGTTTTAAAAGGTAGGCGGACTACATATCGCCCATCCTCCTGACGATAATGAGTGGAGAGGAAATGCCTTTCACATTGTTCATCCTCTGGAGAGATTGCAGGAGTTGTGGATGATGGTTCCTCCAATTCCCAAAAACGTTCAATCAAAGGAACAAGATCATTGTGTGCCAGAAGCGATACTGCGTGATCAGCAGAAGTAGATGAGGATTCACTACTGAATCTACCTATCACCACAAACCCAAAAGCAGATTGGATGAGCTTTGGACCATTGTCGTGAAGGGTTATTGGTACGCCAGTGATGATTTCTGGGTATAAGTCGGCGCCAATAAGAAAGTTGATCGCTCCAGGCTCGATAAAGTGTGGATCACTTAAATCATAGGACAGGTAATCTTCCCACATAGGTGAAGAAAGAGCAGTTTGAGGTAGGAAGGGAGTTATAGAGGGTACAATGACAGCCTCAGTTTCAAAAAGATCAGATGAGTAACGATGCAGAAGAGATAAGTTAATCTTGCCCTTAATGCTTTGCAAAGGGGAATGGTTTACACCAGAGATAGCACCACGAAACGGTCGCGTGGATTTTTTGAGTTGCTTGGCACACTCCGTTGTAACAAAGGAGTATTGTGACCCTGGATCCAGGATGCCACGGAAGCGATGAGGATTTCCCTGTGCATCCCTGATCTGGGCAACTACGGTACCCAGTAGTACACCTGATGTGTTGGATGTACTGGCACCAGTGAAAGATGAAGGTGAAGATGTGGCGGTGTTAGCAGTATCATTGCCACCAGCAGGGGGTATGGGAGAAGCAGTTGTAGTTGGGAGATGTAGATCAGAGTGATGCCTAGCACCACATTCCTTACATTTGTAAGGAGAGCTGCATTCCTTGGTGCGATGTTTGGGATGCAGACAGTTCCTGCAACCTCGAAATTGCCTGAGCAAGTCGAGACGCTCAGCAGGAGTAGATGCTCTGAACTTAGGGCAACCAGATAAGCTGTGATCCTGGCTACAGATGAAACATGACCTAGAGCTAGGTGACTTAGAGGGACTTGATCTGCTTGGAACGGAAGATGTAGCAGCATGCGTCATCAACGCCTGGCGAGATTGTGAGAATTTATTAGGAGGCTTAGGAGGAGGAGCAGACCTAGGCTGTACCACATCATTGGGCTTAACAGTTTCCGATGTTAGACGTAATACATGGCATCGATTCTGAACAAATTGTTGCAGTGCAGGATACGTTGGAAATTCTGTCTCAACATTATGAATCTCAAAGGCCTCTCGGGTGATTGGATCTAATCCACGTAAAGCCAGTTCACAAAGTAGATATTTGCCAAGTTCAGGAATGGCCAAGTTCTCTAAGGAGGTAATGCTCTCCATGACAGTGGAAAGATATGACTGCAATGAGGCATTGGTAGGTTTGCCACTAGCAGCCTTATAGTTCAGCAAGCGGTCAAGATAAGTAGATGCAAGCTTGCGCTTGTCATCATACACCTTTAAGAGGGCAGCCCAAGCTTGGTCGAAGTTCTCCTCGGTAACTGCAATATGCTTAATAGTTTCGTAAGCAGGACCCTCTAAGTAGCTAACTAGGTAGTGGAAGCGCTCTGAGTTTGAAAGAGATGGCTCTTCTTTAATCAGGGATGAAAAGAGTTGCTTGAACGTCGGCCATTGTGACATGTCGCCACTGAAACGCTTGATTGGGATCTTCGGGAGGATTGTTCTAGCCTGACGGAGTGAAAATTGGGATGTATCCAGATTAGGGATGGAAGGCCTTGAAGGATCAGCAGGAGGAGGATTATTCCTAGCTGAGAACCTCATGTAATAACCCTTGGCTTCAAAATAGTAATTTTTAATAGCCCAAAAATACTTCTCGTCATCCTGACTGGGGAAAGAGGGGGTAAGATTATGGGATTCTGAATACTCAACTGCTTGTGACCAATAATCCTCAAAAGAATTCATGGTAGTCTCAATGGTAGACACCATTCCATTGAAAACAGTAAAATCAGGATTCTGAGAAACAGATAAGTTATAACCCTTGTTCCTAATAGCTTCAATTTCAGTTCCCTTACGCTTATAAAGGTAAGTGATTTTGGTTAAACCCCTAAGAGTAACGGTGGAATCATCATCAAGCCCCATTGTATATCACAGATAAATACTACACAGGAAAATTCAATTGGTTACCTATGTAGGTTATGAAATAGGTAGCAAAATAGATACCTAAAAATATGGAGAAGTACCCACAATATAGAAAAAATATACTATGATCTATATGATAACTGAACCACTTTGACTAGAGCACTGATAATGATAAAAATGGTAGAGTTAGTGTGTCTACAACACTGATAAAGAGATGAGGTTAGCACCACACAGAAAAACTTGCAAATGAATGAGCTGATGCACTGGCCAAATCCGGCTCGAACCGACCACAAGATGTAAAGAAGACCTACTGTTTTGGTTGCAGCAAGTGTCCAACTCTACTTGATATAAGTTGAGATCAATATGAAAAGTAAACTCGAAGGACCACCTCAGTATGAGGAATAGAGATAGATAAGTAATGTATGTGGTGCTGGGTGCTCAGATGAAACACAAGATTGAATTGATGAAACATCAACTAATAAATAATTTATTCAATAAATATAGCAAAGATAGAAGGGAAATCAGTGCTCAAGTGGTTCAGGTGGGTGGTAGGTAGGTACTTATTTCTATCTGTCCCTAAGTGGCCACTAGAAATAATACAGATTGTTGACTGGAAGGAGCTACTTTGATGACTATAAGAAGTTACTATGAAGATGAGACCATTTACATATTTATGACTACAATTCTTATCTGTATGATGAAGTAGTCCATGTGGTGGTTTCCCAGAGGTCCAACTCCAAGACAACTCCAGTGGTCCAGTGGTAACTCCAGTGGTCCAGTGGCAACTCCAGTGGTCTATTGGTAACTCCAGTGGTCCAGTGGCAACTCCAGTGGTCTATTGGTAACTCCAGTGGTCTATTGGTAACTCCAGTGATGTATGTTGCAATAGATGTCCAGTAGGTAGTTGGTAGGAAAAATATCTGGTAACCTCACAGAGGTGCTCCAACCAAGATATAAGGATGAAGCCAAAAAAAAATGCAATGGCACACCAGTTTCTGTGGTTTGAAGACACTACACAAAAAACTGAGCAAGATAGGACCGTTTTATGAAGTGGATGGAGCAGAGAACCAGTGATAAACTTGGAAAACTAATTTTTTCTTGGAAGCATGGCCACACTTTCAGGAACAGAACAGAACATGAATGATGGCAAGATGTCTGCCACAACTGCTCTTTCAGAAGGCTCTCAGGGTTGATTAGAGGCTGGCAGGTGGAATCTGGTGATGAATTGGCGAGAAGGTCTTGTACATTGATGCAGAAAATTACCTTATAATATTTAACTATATAATAAATTACTATAAAAATATAACAATAAGTAAATGCCTAGAAACCCATGCAGAAAAAAATACATGGATATTATACATGGATGTAATTATGTATTCATCCACTCGATGACATCCATAATGCGGCAGAAGGAAGTTATCTCAAACGTGGTAAACCTACTCCATGGCGATAAGAGATAAGACTCAACCTTTTTGTTGGAGTTGTATGTCTGTCACGTAATCAGTATGGTTGTTATTATGGAAGGTGAAGTGGAAGAGGAGTTTTGTAATATCCATAGAGTTTTATAATGTGAATAGATTCGTTTTGTCCGTGAGTCAAGTCGTTTATATAAAAGTTTCCTAGATCCCGTAATTTAATATATTAGTCAAAATTAGGACTAAAACATGGTGGCAGCGTTTTAGCTGGTTTTAGCGGTTTTTCTCGCGAAATTCAGAGTCGGTAGTGACGACGAAAAGTGAGTTGAAGTTCGGGATCGGAGTTGTGCGATTTAGCCATTGAAAGTCGGTGAAAACTCGCGTCCGCGACTTTGTTAGCGAACATTTGTTTCGTGAATACGATGGCAAACGGTCAGGCCCCTAATCCAAACGTAAATATGACACCAGTTCAGGTCAATTTGACGTTGCCGTCACCCGAGGCGTTTTCGTTTGTGCCGACAGAGTGGGGTACATGGAAGAACCGGTTTCAGAGATACAGAAGGGGATGTGGGTTGGATAGCACACCTGATGCTCGACAGATCGACGTGTTATTGTTTACACTGGGCTCCAGAGGTGAGGATATATTTTCTTCTTTCGTTCCCATACCTACTACTTTTGAAGAAACTCTCAGTAAATTCGACGAATATTTCATTCCAAGGAGAAATATCATTTATGAGAGAGCTAGGTTTCTGAAACATCGTCAGGGGTTGGACACAGCTGAAAAATTTATAACAGACCTTCACAGTCTGGCTAAAACTTGTGACTGGGGGGATCTTAATGACGACATGGTGCTTCTAGTACTGATTATAGGTATGAAGGACACATCCATTAGTGACAGATTGCAGCTAGATCCCCAACTCACTCTTGAAAGAGCTGTTACATCCCTTAGACAACATGAGGAACTGAAACGTCAAAAAGAAGATCTTCAAGATAGTAGTGTTTCTGCCATCAACAGAAAAAGTGTACGGAAAGCATATAAACCTGAGAAGCCTCAGAAAATGTTGGAAAAAAGTGAGGCTAGGGGAGGAGATGCGAAAAACTGTGGCAAATGTGGTCATGACTGGCACGATGATATCAGAAATTGCCCAGCCAAAAAAGCGAAATGTCGAAAATGCTTTGAAATTGGTCATTATAGCCGATGTTGTTCACGAAATAGGAGGAATATCAGAGAGGTTGAAGGTTCTGACTCTGAGGATTCTGCATATGTTCCTGAGGTATCAGTGAATCGGGTTGTGAGCAGTGACGAGGCTTGGTCTCAAAAGCTGAAAGTAAGCTGCGCCGGAAAACTATTGAAAGAAGTGACTTTTAAGCTGGATACAGCAGCAGATGTTACAATGTTACCGGTCGAGATCGTTAAAGATTTTGTTAAGGATTTACCCTTAAAAACCTGCAAGACTCGGGTATTCAGTGCAAAACGACAGGAACGGTTGAGTGTAGTTGGAACTGTGATATTGGAATTCGAGCACAAGGGTAGAAAAATTGAAGAAACTACTTTCGTTTCAGATGAAGTTTCAACTCCGTTGCTCAGCAGACGTGCTTGTGAGCAGTTGAACCTGGTCCAACGGATATTTTCCCTCAACTGCGATGTAGACTGGATTGCAGAATTTCCAAACTTGTTTCGAGGCTTGGGAAATATGAAAGGGGAATATAAAATTGAGTTGAAAGATAATGCAAATCCCTATGCGATCTCTGCTCCTCGTTCCGTTCCAATTGCTTTGAAGCCTAAAGTGAAAGAGGCACTGGATGACATGGTACTCAAGGGCGTTATTGTCCCAGTGGAGCATTCAACGGACTGGTGTGCGCCAATGGTATGCGTAACTAAGCCTGATGGGAGTGTCAGAATCTGTGTAGATCTTTCAAAGCTAAATGAAAGTGTGAAAAGGCCATACCATCCTATCCCCAATATAGAACTATCCTTAGCTGAACTTCACGACGCTAAATTTTTCAGTAAGGTTGATGCTAACTCAGGTTTCTGGCAACGAAAACTGGCAAAAGAATCCCAGGATTTTACGACGTTCATTACGCCATTTGGGCGTTATAAATTTCAAGTTTTACCATTTGGAATCTCAAGTGCACCAGAAGAATACCAACGATGTGCATCAGAAGCTGTAAATGGTGCGAAAAATTGTGTCAATCTGATGGATGATTTTCTGATCTGGGGACGTACAAAAGCCGAGCATGATGAATGTCTGCGTGATGTTTTGCAGAGGATTCAAAATGCAGGCATAACTCTCAACAAGAAGAAATCTGAATTCTGCAAGGAAAGTGTGACCTTTTTGGGATTTATCGTTTCGAAGGATGGTATCAAGCCTGACCCTGAAAAAGTGAGGGCTATTGTGGAAATGAGTCCACCCACCAACGTGAAAGAAATTCAGCGCTTCATGGGGATGGTCACATTTTTGGCCAAATTTATTCCAAATCGGAGTGAAGTCATGGAACCTATCACGAGTTTGGCTAGTTCTAAGAATGAGTTTGTTTGGGGTCATGCCCAAGAACTGGCATTTAAGAAGATTAAAGAAATTCTTACGTCATCTCCTTGTCTGGCCATGTTTGACTCTTCAAAGGAGACGATATTGTCATGCGATGCTTCTACACTAGGCCTAGGGGCAGTCTTGCTTCAGATGGAAGGTAATTGCAAGAAACCTGTCGCTTATATCTCTCGAACGCTTACATCAGCAGAAAAGAACTATGCAAACATAGAGAGAGAAGCTCTTGCTCTGACATGGGCTAGTGATCGGCTGAAGTGTTTTCTCCTTGGCAAGAAATACCTAATCGAGACAGATCATAAGCCATTGTTGCAGATCTTTAAAACAAAGCATCTGGATGATCTGAGTCCTAGATTACAACGCTTCAGAATGCGGATGATGCGCTACGATTTTGGGATGATTTATACGCCAGGAAAGAATCTTTTTATCGCTGATACGTTATCTAGAAAGCCGATTCCAGCAGATAGTGACAATGAGTTGGAAGAACAAGTTGAAGCATATATCCATCAAGTTTGCATGGCAGGGATTAATACCTCAGACGAAAACATAGTTAAGGTAATTAACTCCCAAGCAAAAGACCATGTTTGTGCAAGTCTCAAGACACTCATAAAGGGTGAGTGGCCAGATAAATCTGAACTCTCCTCTGATCTCAAGGCATTCTACAGTGTACGAGATGAATTAAGCTGTGTTGATGGACTATTACTGAGAGGATGCCGCATGATAATTCCGTCTGCCTTGCAGTCAGAAATGCTCGAGAGACTGCATAGTGGTCACCAGGGAATAACTAAAACACGACGGAGAGCTCAGGGAACGATGTGGTGGCCTGGAATTTCTCAGCAAATCGAAAATAAAATAAAATCATGTCCAATGTGTATTCAAAATTCATCAAACACTAAGGAGCCGTTGATTCCACGTCAAATACCAGATTACCCATGGCAGCATGTCTCCCTCGATCTGTTCAAGCTGGACGATAAATGGTATATTGTTATAGTGGACCATTATTCACGATTTTTCGAGATTGAATATTTGACTCGTATGAGGGCATCTGACATTGTTCAGGTTTGCAAGAGTATTTTTTCTAGGTATGGCATTCCTGTGTGCATATTTTCTGATAGTGGCACTCAATTTTCTCATTTGGAGTCATCATAGTTCATGAAATTCGCTGCTGAGTGGGGTTTTACTATCTCTAAGAGTAGCCCTCACCATCATCAGGCCAATGGAGCGGCAGAAGCAGCTGTCAAGTCAGCGAAGAATCTTTTGAGAAAGAATGGAGGAAATAGGGAACTGGCTCTTCTGATCCATCGGACAACACCATTGGAGACAGGGTTCAGTCCTGCTGAGTTGATGTTTGGACGAAGTCTAAGAAATAACTTGCCATCCACTCTTGTTGGGAGGAAGAAAGACGACAAGGATTTTCGTCAAAAGGAGGAGAAGTATCAAGACAGATATAAGAAAAACTTTGACAGACGTCACCGTGTAAATAGTCTCAGTGACCTCAAGGAGGGTGATGTAGTCTGGATTACCGATCTGCGTCGCCATGGTCGAGTTATCAAGAAACTCGATGAGCCTCGTTCTTACCTGATAGAGACTCACAAAAGAACCATCCGACGTAACAGGATACACCTAGTTCCGGCACCTTACATGAATGGACTCCTTGATTCAGATCAGCAGGTTATGCGCAGCTTTCCCACTGCACCGATGGATGATAGTCAAGGAATGGATGAAGGTGATCTTCCACCAACTTCAAGTGGGAATAATCCCTCTGGCACACCAGCTACTATGGACCTTGGTGCGCCTCCACCTCAGCTACCTAGCACGTCAGGAATAGCGGCTTCATCAAGAGTTGCTGTTCAGAAGCCAGGGAATGACCATGGACCATCTTCCACGCCTACAGTGACTCGTTCAGGCAGAGTAATTAGAAAACCTGAACGCTACAAGGATTAAGATGTTTTCCCATCTTGAGGGGGGATGTTGGAGTTGTATGTCTGTCACGTAATCAGTATGGTTGTTATTATGGAAGGTGAAGTGGAAGAGGAGTTTTGTAATATCCATAGAGTTTTATAATGTGAATAGATTCGTTTTGTCCGTGAGTCAAGTCGTTTATGTAAAAGTTTCCTAGATCCCGTAATTTAATATATTAGTCAAAATTAGGACTAAAACACTTTTGTTTTTATTGTAAATAGAAAATGATGAAGCTATGGAACAAAGAGGAGGAAAATGGGTAGCAGTGAGTTTTTTGTGATGTTTAGTGCGGAAAAACGTGAAATTGGTAGATGGATTGGAGTAAAAGTGAGTGAATTATTGTATGGCCAGGTTGGGAATGATAAGTAAGTTCGAACACTCTTTATCAGTTATTTAATTTTTTACATTAATTCTTCATATTATGAAGAATATTAGTAAGTGACATAACCTATAATTAGATATGTACAACGGTGTAGCGGTAATTTTATGCATCAGAAAGTTGTGATTTAGGTGTATACTGAGCGTTACCCGTGTGTCTGTGAGTATACTTTCATCTCCATCAATATAATGAAAGTTGATATAATTCTGCTAATATTTACCGCACTCCCATACAATAGGGAGTAATTTTCATTTAATGAATTTTCTTATCTGGAAGACATTAAACTTCTCTTTTTTGAGTGAGATTCACTCGCAAACTTCATAAAATCTTACCTATCTATGTATGTGTATTGAATCTTCATATTTCTTGTTTCAGGTAAGAGAACGTCACAAAGGCTTGTTCTGAAGGTAATTCAATTTTCGTAACGACAACATGTTACGTATAGCTTTATTTTCTAATAGTTCAGTCTTTAAGTTTAACAGAGATAAGAAAAGAAATATAAAAAAGTTGAAGGAGAACGGAATATTTCGCTCACAGCGTCATCAGCCCGGGTAGAAGTCTTTGTGATATTCCTACATGTCACTATTTATATTTATTTTCTAATTGACAGGTATTTGTAGAAAAACATCGTACTACCTCTATTGGAGAAAAATTGTCCGAATCTCCATTATTCTGAAGTGAGTTTACTCGGTGAATGTTATGAGGAAGGAGGATTTTACGATGAAGTTGGAGGTTTCAAGGAATATAAGTTTAACTGACAGTTAATTATCAAGTTGGTTAAGAAACATGGAATACATTATCACGAAAACAGTTCGAGTAAACGGTATGTTTTTAGGGCCACACTTCGGAAACGGATATGAAGATGTGTGAGCAGTTTTCTTGGAGAATGAAACAAGCTTAATTCAAGTACGGTTATTATGATTCCTCTCTATGGGTACCTATGGAAAAACTTCGCATGCTTGTACATGACATGTAGAGTCAGTTATTGTTAGGAGTGACAATGTCACACAATACATCTGTAAACCCTTAAGTTGATCCAAAATGTCAATTTCAATCGAAGAAAAGGTGAGTTCGTTAGCCAGTATTTTTGAGGCACCCTATTGGATCAAATTTTAAATAATAAGAAGATCAAAAAACCAGTTTTGGTTTATTATTTTCAATAATAAGCCTTTGGAATCGAGCAAGAAAAAAAAAATTTTAACCCCCCCCTCAAAATTTGATGTTTTACGTTTCAAGGTACGTAGAATACGAAAATCGAATAAAAAAATTTCCGTCCGTCCGCCGTACGCCGTACGCGGCACTTTTCCTAGTTACCATGGACCGATTTCGATGAAATTTGGTATATGGGCTCCATTTGGGGTCTAGTTGTGCCGCGAAGCTTTTGGTTGATGTAGGTCACTTCTAAGGGGTGGAAATTAAGGGTTGAAATTTTCAAGAGTGCCCTAGCTCGAAAACTCTCGAAATAAAGGTATCGTTTTTTCACTAATTTTAAATAGTACTGAATTTTTAAAAATTTTTGAGACCACCCGGAGCTTTGTAGGGCAAACCGTTCGGTCCCTACGAGTACTTGAAGGTTTTCCTTCGATAAAACAGAATCATGAGTGTGAATCGCAAAAGAGGTCTAATCTCCGTTGAAATTTTTTCTGACTAAAATGCGATTGCTGTTCATTTCTTCGATTTGTATATAGTCCAGGAGCCCAGGGCCAAAAACGTGACTGATTTCATTACTTGTGTCACATATATAAAACCAAAATATCCAACCCCCTGAGCAAATAAATGTTTGTCTGCCATGTCAAAACCAATGGAATAGAAAATGGCGGCCATGTTAAGTACAACCAATTTGAAGAAATCTGACTGATTTCAATACTCATGAGACCTAAATATTCTCAAACGGGAGTGCCTGTTGAGTACTTTACAGGTTGTCTGCCACCATGTAACCTATGGGAACTTAGCGGCAGACGGGACTTAAGTTCCGGGCTTAAGGGACTTGAAAAGTGACTGATTTCAATACTCATGAAACTTGGTTCTTCTGAAACTGGAATGAATATAGAGAAGTTTGGAGGTTGTCTGCCGTCACGTAACCTATGGGAACTTAGCGGCAGACGGGACTTAAGTTCCGGGCTTAAGGGACTTGAAAAGTGACTAATTTCAATACTCATGAAACTTGGTTCTTCTGAAACGGGAATGAATATAGAGAGGTTTGGAGGTTGTCTGCCGTCATGTAACCTATGGGAACTTAGCGGCAGACGGGACTTAAGTTCCGGGCTTAAGGGACTTGAAAAGTGACTGATTTCAATACTCATGAAACTTGGTTCTTCTGAAACTGGAATGAATATAGAGAAGTTTGGAGGTTGTCTGCCGTCACGTAACCTATGGGAACTTAGCGGCAGACGGGACTTAAGTTCCGGGCTTAAGGGACTTGAAAAGTGACTGATTTCAATACTCATGAAACTTGGTTCTTCTGAAACTGGAATGAATATGGAGAAGTTTGGAGGTTGTCTGCCGTCACGTAACCTATGGGAACTTAGCGGCAGACGGGACTTAAGTTCCGGGCTTAAGGGACTTGAAAAGTGACTGATTTCAATACTCATGAAACTTGGTTCTTCTGAAACTGGAATGAATATAGAGAAGTTTGGAGGTTGTCTGCCGTCACGTAACCTATGGGAACTTAGCGGCAGACGGGACTTAAGTTCCGGGCTTAAGGGACTTGAAAAGTGACTGATTTCAATACTCATGAAACTTGGTTCTTCTGAAACTGGAATGAATATGGAGAAGTTTGGAGGTTGTCTGCCGTCACGTAACCTATGGGAACTTAGCGGCAGACGGGACTTAAGTTCCGGGCTTAAGGGACTTGAAAAGTGACTGATTTCAACACTCATGAAACTCCGTTCTTCTGAAAGGGGAATGAATATAGAGAAGTTTGGAGGTTGTCTGCCGTCATGTAACCTATGGGAACTTAGCGGCAGACGGGACTTAAGTTCCGGACTTGAGGGACTTAAGAAAATGACTGATTTCAATACTCGTGAAACTTGGTTCTTCTGAAAGGGGAATGCATATAGAGAAGTTTGGAGGTTGTCTGCCGTCATGTAACCTATGGGAACTGTTCGCGAGTGATGACTCGAATAGTGATTATAGGCCGGTTTGAGATTGGATGACGTGGTTTGATTGGAGAACTGATGTGATTTTGTTTTCGGAATAAAGATTCTTTCTTGGTTTGATTGTCAACGAGGTGTTCGTGTCCGATTATTTCCTATTTTATATTATTATTTAATACAAAGCTTCTCAGCTTTTCATTGGTCCTTTGCCGTGAATTAGTGTATTTTTAATTAGGTTTACCTACCTACGTAATTTGGATCGGGTCATGCATTTGCGTAATCAAAAAGTTCTGCCCGGGAGTTCGCGTTCGATGTGTTCTTCTTCGACCTCGAGTTCTACTTCCAAGACAGTGATCGAGGGAGAATTGAAGAGGATGGAAATGGAATTTATGGAGAGGAAGCAAAAACTCCTGGAGCAGTTGGAGACATGTTCCCAGAGGTCAGGAAGCAGAAAGAGTGCCGCAGCCGGGTGTGAGGTCCCTAGTTCCCTAATTCCAAACATTCAAATAAATGGTATCCCTTCCTCCAAACCCGATCCCTCTATCACCCGTCATCCAGGTAACCAATTCCATTCTTTCCCTAGTAATAGTGCCAACCTAGGAGATCCGATGGCAAGTGACATGAAGTTTTTTATAGCTCGGCAGATCGAAGGAAAAGAGTTACCTACGTTTAGTGGCGAACCGCAGGAGTGGGCAAATTTTATCACCCAATTTAAGCGAACCACACAGTTGTGTGGCTTCTCAGACGGAGAAAATTTGAGTCGGCTTCAGAGAGCGTTAACCGGGCGAGCTAGGCAAGCCGTGTATGCTCTGTTGGCGTTACCAGATGGGGTCACTAAAATTTTGGAGATTCTGGAACGCAGATTCGGAAGACCTGAATTCGTTATTGGGGCAGTGAAAGATAAGGTATTGGCGGTTCCGCCCATTCAGGAGCACGATTTTCGCGCACTGATCGATTTTTCGTCAGAAGTTCAGAACTATGTTGTGACGGTAGAAATTTTGGAATGTTTTGAGTACCTAATGGAACCATCCATGTTGAATAGTTTAGTTCATAAGTTACCTTGTGCAGTCCGAGTTCAATGGGGAGAACACCTTGCCGCCATGAACCTACTACCTCCTCGAATAAATGAATTCTCAGCTTGGTTAGAACGAAAAGCCGATGCTTATAGCTTGATAGCTATTCAAGAGGCATTGCCCTACCTAGCTGAGACGCGAAATTACCCGGTAAAGGCAGCCATGCCCGCCACCAGGATGGATGCAGATAGATTGGGTTCGGGGGGAAATACTTCACAAGCTCGAGTGTGCAGATTTTGTCAATTCGACGACCACCCGTTGGAATCCTGCAGGAAATGGGTTCTCGCTCCAGTTGAAGAGAGGTGGGCTTGGGTTGTGAGATGTAGTATTTGTTTCAAGTGCCTGAAATCCGGAAGTCATTCCGCCACTCGATGCAGAGCTGAAAGCTGCTACAAGTGTCAAGGTGCGCACCATATCTCGCTGCATACAAATCAGGACAATCAAGGTAGGTCCATCCTCTTACATAGTCAGCAACATGCTACACAGAAGACTCAAATGCAGGCGAATTGTAATACTCATGAGACCGGCGGTGATGAAAAACTCAACTGTAATGGTAAGAAATTTGTTATGCTACGGGTTCTTCCTGTCAAGGTGTATGGCCCAGCAGGTGTGGTAGACACTTACGCCCTTCTTGATGACGGCTCAACTGTATCAATGATTGACAGTGATTTAGCTAGACAATTGGGGATAAAAGGAAAGAGGAACCCGTTGAAAGTATCTTGGACAGGTCAAATGAGTCGGATGGAGGACGATTCTGAGGAAGTTGCATTCTCCATTTCTAGTACGAATCCTGAAGCTAAACGGTTCGAAATTTACCAAGCCAGAACAGTAAGTAACATGGAGCTCCCTCATTATTCCCTGGACGTTTCAAAAGTAGCAAAGCGTTGGCCCTTTGTGGAGAAGGCCGTGGTTAATAACCTTCAAGACGCTGTTCCAAGAGTACTATTGGGACAGGACAACTGGCCACTTCTTCAAACTCGCAAGTCGTTTTCAGGTCCCTGGAATGGTCCTATCGTTTCGCTGACATGGCTTGGGTGGGTTATTCATGGGAATATTTCTCAGGTAGCACCATCTCAGCCACAAGCGAGCCTACAGCTGTCACACTGGAACGACGCAGCAATGAAGAATGAAGAACGAATCGAAGAAGAAT